>CATIWK010120749.1:0-18378 GCA_949634005.1 Mallotus japonicus
CAATAATTTTTTTTTATTAATAAACAGTCATTTAAAATTCAAATTATAAACTAAACTTATAACAAATTAAAAATATTTAATTTTTTTATAAAATACAGTGATAAATGTTAAATATTCTAATTACAATAGTCCATTTAATTCTTACATTCTTTCTTCGTATTCAAAAAAATCTCTAAAAATACTATGTTTCACAAAAAAAAACTTATTAAATTTTAATTTATTGTACAGTTCATATCAAATATTTTAATTTATTGTACTCAACAAAGTTACAGTATATTGATTATGATATTCTTGGTGAATATTAACTTCTTCCTATCTTGCGTTGAATAATTCTTGTCTTAAAATTCTCAAATTGTTAGTATTAGACCAATCAAATAAACACAAATAATGGACAAGACTTTCTACAATGGAAGGCATGAAGAAAACAAAAATATATATTTTTATTTTATTTATTAGTTTTAGAACCTATGAATTTCTTTGTAAGGAAATAATCTTTTGGACTAAAATGGTAATATTATATAATTTTAAGGTTTAAAATCTCAGATATAGATTACATTCGAAACAAAAATCAAAGTTTGGTGACCAAAAAGTCACAATTGAAGTTTTATAACCAAATTGAAATCGTAAATAAAGTTTAGTGACCATCTGTTTAAATTATCCGAGAAACAACATTATTGATATGTCCACTATCCACTGCATAGCCAAAATCTCTGACAGATGTAGAATTTTTTTATTATTTTTCTTTAATGAGAACTATTCTGACAATCATCCAAATCAATCATTTGATTAATAAATCAAAGATGATGTCTACAAATTACCATGTATTAGCCGAATTCATTCAATTGCTTGAAAATGGCCACTCCTTGCTCAAATCATTTGCTAAGCTATAGTTCTCAAAACCCAAATTCTATCCAAAATAAATTTCCAACTGTTGTCAAACTGTCAATGGACCTTATCGGTTATGAATATTTTTTATTTTTCATAACGGTTCAGAATCTCGGTGACCCAATGATCAGCACTACTCGTAGATACCACAACAGGAAGGAAAAAAAAATGCTTACTCATAAAATAACAAAATGGTTTTGGGGTATCTGCAACATAGGCAGATAGTGGAAGTTGGTATTTGACTAGTTTCTGCATGACAAATTTTTTGGCAGTGTCTGGAGGTTCTGCTCACATGGAGGCATGTGAAATTCCTAACCCAGTTTCATTTAGGCAAGAACATTGTTCACGGACCAGAAATTTAGAGCAACTAATTAAAGTTTGTAATTAATTAAATAGAACACATCCAAAAGAGAAGGATAAATTAACTGTGAGCTACGTTTAGTCCAAGTCTAAGTCTAACTATAGCATGCCAAAGATTCTAGCAATCTAAGCATATCTAATTTACAATTTGGTTTAAAAAATGTAGTAAGAGACAAACCATTATACTGGACCAACATGTGTTAATCTATTATACAATTTGATTAAGCTAAAATTGTACTCTTAACTGACATGAGTTTGTAGAAGCTAATGAGAGATTTGACCGATGAAATTCACATAATAACAACTAGAAATGAACCCATTAATTTTTCATATTTTTTGGTAAACGGCACATTCCAATGAATATCGACAAACTTTTTCTTTTAACAATGTAAGGGAATTTCACACCCTATAGTTTTAAAGGAGTTTTTATCATTTGACTACTCAACTTTCAGCTGTAAGGAGAAGCCATCGGCTATACCTCCTTATTTTGCAAGCTACAAATTTCATTTCAGGATCTTTTGAAAGCTGAAAAGGCTACCTTTTCTCTCTTTTAACAAGTAATTGAGACTCCATAAACTGCTTCAAGTTTATAGGGCAGCAAGGACATCAATTTCCTGCTTGCTGTCAAAGATTGCGCAAGGTTGGAATAAAAGAAAAGTTTCAAAGTTTTCCAGTGGAAAAATATAAGTATAAAAAAAAAATTTTTCCCCTTACAGTTATTGGTCTAAATGCAATTAACCAAAAGTATGAACCAACATGAACAAAAAAACCAATATTTCCATTCTTTGTACACTTAATGGGGACAAATTGTTGCCTTCAAAACTCGCAAGTGCACGAATCGTGATTGCAATATAAAGAGTTATCATTCCCACGAGGATTGTATATTGATTACCAATAGTTTTACTTATAATCTTAGCTAGCAAATTAAATAAAGTGAAATAATAATTTAACAAACTCAGCAATCTAAATAATAATTAAAAATCAAATGATTAAAGCTTAGAGTCTACGTCTAGTTTCACTATTCCAATCCAATCATGAACACATTATCGAACAAAAGACATTGATATCAGTTAAGGGTAATTTTTCTAATTTACCTAAAGCCTCTCTCGAGTTCAATTAAGCATGCAAAGATTAAAGTTTAACCTACTCTCATGAGTAAGAAGTTAATCTAAGCTCATTAAGTTCTTTAACAATTATTGATTTACCACCGTAAACCCTTGTCTACAGTCATGGTTCCCCGAAGAGCTCGCCTACTCTTGTGGTCGAGTGATCTAAGTCCTATGAGTCTTAAGCTAATGAATTCCCCTAACTCTCGTTGGTTAATTCACCCATAAATATGCAAACAAGCCTGCCAAAAATGAAAGCATACAATCAATTCAACTCAAGGGATTAACTGAAAATCAAATTAAAATAATAAAATCATGTGTTCATTCATTTCATGGAATAGCTACTCTTATTCCCAAACCCTAAAAGAAAACTGGCCACGCATGGTTATGGCAAAACACATAAACATGTTCAAAAGAAATTAAAAGATGAAGAAGAAAATAAATAAAACTCTTTTAATCTCTAGTCTCCTTCAATCTTCAGTTAGATCTTGCTTGTGGCTTCAAGAATGTGGAATTATCTCCCTTTCCATCTCTTTTTATCCCATATATATAGTCCTAATTCATCCTTGCTTGAGTTGGAATAAATTAGGTCTTCAAAAGTCCAATCCTAGTCATATTAGGATTATTTTAACGCTCTTTGCAGGTAAGACAACTTTGACAAAACTTTAGCCTCCCCAAATGAACGAATCAACTTTTCAAGTCCTCATCAAAGTTATATCATTTTCTCTTAGCTTTCTGGGGCATTTTGAATCACCCAAATTCGAGTTCTGTACTAAAAGTTATGCCCAAAATACTCGGACATGCTCCAGTCCGAAAACAAGCAAGAGATGCGTAACGGGCGTTACGCATTTGGTAACGGCTGTTACACTCTTTCTAGGCCTTTTCCTTGCTAAATTAAGCTCAAAATTGTGTCATAATGTATTCTATTCGAACTCCAAGCTTCCAAACCTCAAAAGACATGAAAAACACATTAAAATGCATCTAAAATCCACATAGAACTTATTATAATCCTAAGCCAAAACTTTAATTAACTTTAACTCTATATGCATTATGCAAACCTAAGCAAATTACTATGAAATATGGCCTAATTTACATAAAATGCATCTTATTAACTTATAAACCTAAAGTAACATATTTATCTATACTTAACTAAATAAATGCACAATATAAAGTAAAAACTAATGAAATATTAACTATATTTATGCATAAAATATGAACTTATCAATAGATTAATCATTTATTAAAATAAAAGTTTATAATTTATGATTTTTCATAACAACTAATTTAATTTTATAATAATGGAATAAAAAAAAAGAGTTTCTATATTTTAAATAGGCGGAAGATTAAAAAGAGAAAACATAATTTTAGTGAAAAAAGAAAAATAATATTTTTAGTTTTTGATTGTGAAAAACATTAATTAGAAAAAAAAAAGAAGAAAAGATTAAAAAAGTTCATTTTAATTAAAATAAAAAAGTATATTTCACGTATGCTTAAAATATAGAGTGCCACATGTCATTATATGGTAAAAACCTTCTCTATGCTTTGGCTTTAATATATATATATATATATATGATATAATTTAATAATAAAATGCAATTAATAATAATGCAAACATATGCAATATAAATATGCAAAAATTTTGAGAATGATTTTGTTATTTCTGAATTTTATTTAAAAACCACTGAAGTTTTTGGGTTGCTTTCATCTGGCCTGAGAATTGTTCCATGGTCTGTCTGGAGAGGTGACAGAGTATATTTCGGCATCAGGCTTCAAATGCTTTATTGCCGCTCTCCCGAATTCACGAGGTGGATCAGATCATTACTCTCTTTTTGCATTGATTTAGAGGTGGATGGATACTAGCCATATGTTCCACACTCGAGTGGGTGAGTTGACTATCTATCCGATGAGTTTCTCCGCCATCATTAGGATTGCCTTTGGAGGTACCCCAGTCCCATTTGACATTAGCTCAGGCCCAGGAAAAGGAATGCGAACTATTGCTATCTGTCATGCTCATTATTAGGCCCATTAGCTCAGACTCACTGCTTATACGCTTAACTTGAATGCTCACTATTAACTTGCACTATCACTTTCAAGATTCACTTTTCACTTTCACTTTTCAATCTTACTTTGAAATCTGAACTTTGCTGCTCAATATGATATTCTTTCGAAGCACGTCCCGTTCGTTCCACTCGCAACAATCCAATTAGTTCTCCCAGCAAAAAAATATTAGAGATTCCGTCTTTTGAAACCAATACTTTTGATGTTATTTGACGTACAATAATTTCTATATTCCTATTATGGATTTGCACCCCTTGGGATCAATAAACCTTTTGGATCTTATTAACCAAAGAGATATGACTTTGCACTATAGTTAGCTTGGCACCAATAAAGAATCCCCAAGGAATTCTAAGGATTAAAATTGCAACTAGTCAAATAAGTTTGGATTTTTTTAGACCATCTATTTATATATGTAAAGCTGAAACATCAATTTCACTGTAGCGCTATAGTGATTTTAAGGCCCTTTGATTTTGCAAGAAATTTCACTTTTACCACTCTCTAGAAAATAACAGCTCTTATGTGAAACGGTACCATTTTTTCATTTTTTCATTCATGCCCCTCATTGATGCCAAAAATTTAGGTCAGTGGACATTAATTATGCCAATAAAGAATTCACACTGAAGTTTGGCAAATGATTTTTTTTCTTGAAAAATAGGGGGACTGGACCAGTCTATCAACATTGTCCCTACTACCCTAAAATTAAATTAAAATTTATAAAGTAAGACATCAAATTGGCTGATGTGAACAGTGCAGTGGTCCATTCATCTTTTGTTTCCACCCTTGCAAAATTAACGCTTGTAATATGATTCCCTCTTATACCATAAGTTACCCAAGTTATATATATATTTTTTGTATTGTAGTCGCTTTTGCAAGGACCATGACTTCACTTTTTTTGTCCGTAATGAAAAAAAAAATTAAAGGTACAAATTGTACCATAATTTTGCTCTAATTTCACATTAATTTTTTTTATTTCTGAGATAAATTGAAAATTTTTAATCATAAAATTAAATCGAATTGGACTTTAATTAATATAATAAAGTCTTATAATTACTTTTTTATTGTAATTAAATTCTATAATTTTTTTAAGAAATTAATTTTAATGGTTAACTAAAAATAAAATTAATAAATTTTAAAAAAATTATATATCGTACATAATTATAAAGTTTTTAAACCTACAAAATATTTTTTATTTTTTGAATTTTAGAAACTTTACAATCAAGTGATATACATTTCAAAAAAATGACTAATTTCATTCGTTAATATAAGTTGATGTGTGTATATATATCAATTGACGGTTTATAGAAAAAAAAAATGATTTTTTTGTTTGCTTGGATTTTGGAATTTTGAACTAAAGTCTTATATTTTTAGATCATGTACGAGCACTTTCAACTACATTGCACAATTACAGTCTTTTGGGTGACAAATGAATAATCTTTTTTTTTAGTGATAATTGTAATGTAGCATCTTGGTTGTAGTGGAGTTATAGATTGTATTGTACATTAAAATTTTGTATCAATCTTTTTGTAGGCATTAATTGCTCTAAAGAAGGGTGATCAACAGTTCTGAAATATGGTTGTAACGGAAAGCCTAAGTTTTGTCCATTTCGACTTTTTAATGTAAGTTTTCTCATTGATTCTTTTTAATACTCTATGATGTCACTGTCATATTTTCTGGTTATTTTTATGTGAAATTTTAAGGTTACAATGTGCTTTAACTTGGGGGGATTTTTTGGAATATCATGGATTAAACGTTATGTTTTTGTTTTAATGTTGACAACTTCTTACATCGCATGTATATATATGATAAAAGAATTGATAGTCTATGGGGTGGAGATTGGTATATATTAGTCAGTTTCTTTCCAGTCGTCGTCTTTGGTGCATAATATTGGAATTGCAACTGATATTGAATATATCTATTTAGTCATTAATTACTTTTATTTCAACTATTCCTTAGGATAAAGTAAAATGTTGAGGCATGTTTCTGCTACAAGAAATGCCAGTTAGTTGCAATATTTTTCATTTGCTCGCATCTTTTTCTATCACTACACAATTGTTTGAGGTTGTTTGCACAACAATAATATATATATTGTTGTATCAATGCATATAGATGGTTGTGGTAGCTAAAGAAAGCAAAATATTGACATTGTTAGTTGTGAAGAAACTTTAGTACTCTAGGATACCATTCATGGGATTCATTGATGGCCTGTTGCATATTTTATGCCAAGTATATGTTTCCATTTTGCTTCAGTTTATTGAGAGTTTAGCTAATATATTATTGATGCTTTATGTTCTGCAACTTTTTGATTTCTTATATTGCTCTCTCATTATAAGGTCATATGAATAAGTATTATTCCTTATATAATTTATTTTTTGATTGTTTATGTTGTTTGTTTGTCTTTCTTTTCATCTTTTCTCTCTGTTAATAAAGCTGTAAGTTGTTTGCAAAATAGCTACTATTCGTATATATGGTTGTGTTATTTATTTTGTGTGTATTTAATTTCCTTAGGTTAATTGGAAGTCCATTTGATGTTTAAGGCCTTTTTATTTGTTGGACCTGTAAAAAAAAAAAAAAAGATCTCCTTTAACTTTTAATATGATTTACTTCTATATGTCTGTTACTTAAATAAATTATGATTATTTGAAAAATATTATCACATTATTTATTTATTTATTTTATTTATTTTTACAGGTGGATCAAATGAGTGATTTTGAATTAAGCTGTGTGTTTCACTGCAGTTGTTACTTAACTAATTAATTATTTTTTCTTTTTTTAATTTACAATTGGAAAAGAAAAATACTTGAAATTAATAATTGATACGTGACTTATTAAATGTCTCTTTGTATTAGATGTTATTTTTTTATATCCCGCTGCGAAATGCGGGTGAATTTTCTAGAGGAATTTTCACCTCATGTACCCTTTGATCGTTTTAATTTTGTTAGGAGCCTAGGCTTTTTGTTTCTTTCAATTTTTCTTTTGCTGCTTTCTCTTTTGTACCTAAAAGTGGTCCATTTTTGAAACTTTCCACCATACTTCGGTGATTTCCGTTTCTTTTGATATTGCTTGTTTTTTTTTTTTTTTAATGTAGGAATGATTGGAACTGAGACTTGTAAAAAACAAATGTAAGAAAACTAGAAGGTCAAAGTTCAAAAATAATGAGAGTAAGAGTAAGAGTAAAAAAATAAACAAAAACAAACAACTATAACAAAGAGCAACAAAAATCAACAACTACAATTTTTTGTTGCTTTTGTTGATTTTTGTTGATTTTATTATTTCAGCTGTTGCTTTTCAATTGTTTTTATTTTTTGTTTTTGTTTATATTTGTTAATTTTTGTTAAAAATAAAAAATAATAAAAATTAGGAGATATATAAAAAAATTATTATTTTTATCATTAATACTAATAAAAGTAAGAATTTTATTTATGGCCTTAATTTTGTCATTAATAATGAAAAAATAATTTAAAAATAATAAAAATCAATAAAAATAAACAAAAATAAACAACAATCAACAAAAATCAACAACAATCCACAAAAATCAACAACAATCCTTATGTTGTATTTTGTTGATTTAGTTTTTTTTTTTCTTGATGTTACAAATACAGCATAAGGATTGTAAACTTGTTACATATTGATGATCAATAAGTATCAAATAATTTTTTTTTTAAAAGAAGTTGTTAGAAATTTTAATAAACAAATTAAAGTAAAAAAATAAAATCCTTATTCTTTAAGAATATAAAAGGAGAAAATTTTGTTTATTTATTGTTGTTACAACAGTTGAAGATATTTATTGCTTGGTTTAATAACAATTGAAGATGTTTAGTTCATAATTATTCATTTGAAAAAAAAAAGTCTTAAGAGAAAAAAATATTGAGCAAAAAAAAGAAAATGTTGAGAATAAAATGAAGACAGTACCTTAAAAATAAAAATAAAAAGTTGAGCAAAAAAAGTTGAGAAAAAAAGATGAAGACATTAGAAAAAAATGTTGAGAAAAATAAATAAATATGGTACTACAAAAATAGAAAAAAAAATGTTTATCAAAAAAATGTTGAGAAAAATAAATAAATATGGTACTACAAAAATAGAAAAAAAAATTTTTATCAAAAAAATGTTGAGAAAAAAATGAAGATAGTAGAAAAAATGTTAGAAAAAAATGTTGAGTAAAAAAACATTGAGAAAAAAATATATGAAGACAATAAAAAAAATATTGAGAAAAAATAAATAAAAACAGTATAAAGCAAAAAAAATTGTTGAAAGAAAAAGAAAACAAATAAAATGTTGAAAAAATCAGTAAAAAGAAAAAAAATGGTTGAAAAAAAAAAGATAACCCTAATGGCAAAGAGAGTGAGCTATATTTGAAAGAAAAAAGTTTGAAAAAATATTTTTGAAAGTTTTTCAAGTCAACAACATTTTTGAATTTTTTTTTTGTTTTTGGTATATTTATGTAAAGATCCCTATATAAAACCTCTAATTAATCTATTTTTTAAAATGATTTCATTAACTCTGTAATTTAATTTTAAATTAAAATATTATTAATTAATATTAAAAATAATGTAAATGTTTATATGATTTTAATAAAACACTTCAAGATGTCTCTAAAAAAAAAACACTTCAAAATGTAACCTTTTACAGATATTTTTTGTTGTGTTGCAAATAAATAGTTTTTAATTTATTATTAATAAAAATATCATATAACTTAAACATCGATGAATTTGCATAATAGGAGGCAGACATTCACTTTTAAATCAAATGAAAATTAATTGCACAAATCAATAAAAGTAAAATTTGAATCTTACACCTCATGATGCTCCCTCATGATGATCCGGTTCGGTTTGATTTATTTATTTTACATTTCGGTTTTTCATGTACAAAATTGATTTGGACCAAAATTTAGTTCAATTCAATTCGGTTTTATATTTAAAAATATGATTAACCAAAATAACTGAACAAACCGAATTTTTATTTGTATTTTTTAATTTTTAAAATAGTATAATAATTTAATACAAAAATATTAAAATAATTAATATTTTTAAAAATTTAGTTTGATTCAGTGATCAGTTTAGTTTTCATTATAAAAAATTTTAATTTTTTAGTCGGTTCACTTTGACTTTCTAGTTTAATTCGATTTGGTTTAATTTTTATATAATTAGTTTGGTTAATTTGATTCGGTCAAAAATAATCTAAAATTGACCGAATTGACTAAATGCACACGCCTAGCTTAGTGCACAATATTCAACACTACGAGCTCATGTTAATTATATTTAATATTATATATTTAGGACTTTATTTATTATCTTATAGTAATTAGTAAGGATTTAATATTATTATTAAGAAAAAAAATTGTAGAAGTGAGTGAAAATTGAGACAAGAAAACAAATAACCAAAGAAAAATAATATTACAGCGATCAACCCAATACTTCAATTATTGAAAAGTAGCTATAATGCGATCAACCCAATACTTCAATTATTGAAAAGTAGCTATAATGCCTGCAACAAAGGACTTCCCCTTCCGGGGCAAGCAGATATATACGGATTAAGCAAAAATTGAGAGAAAGAAGTTGATTATGCTGTCGGCAATGATTCAAAAGTGTATATATATATATATGTATATATATTTTTTTTTTTTACTATAGATAAAAAAAAAATTGCTACAGAAAAATAAAACTTACTACACATCAATGCAACATTGCTAATGAGTAAACTATTCATGGCCCAGGATTTTTTTTTTTTGTCCTATATTAGTTAGCCACATGAAATTTTATTATTTTGGAGTTTGAATTAAGTGAATTTGGGAAATGAACAAAATTCTTCCGTCATTGATTTTTTCATATAAAATTTTGAATTTGTTATAAATTTTTAAAGAAATTTAAATATTTTACAACCTGAATTAAGTGCTAATCTTTCTTTATTAGTTTAATTATTATAATAATTAAAATTTTAATTGAATATTGGAAAAAAGGAGCTAAGAGCGTAAGACTACCCAAAAAAAATCTAGAATAAACAATACCATAAATTTCCATCAAATATTTTAAAAGGGCATGTACATGATATGAAAGATATTTAATTAATTAATTAAGTAGACTGAGTATGATATAATAAAATCACAATTTTTTTTACTAGTGATGAAATAATCAAATAATAACTTTTGTCTAAGGACATTCTGAGGTGAAGTGCTTGAATTATGCCGTCGTCAGTTTAAAAGGAAAAATATTGTCTCTATTGTGCAATCCATCGATGTCTAGATCATATGATCTCCTATTAATAAAAAAATATAATTTTTTATTTTTAAGATTTTATTTTATTTTTTTTAAGATATTTACTTCCTTTCAAATAATAATAATAATAATAATAATTCACTTATACTTTGGTCATCGCGCATACAATTCTAATGTTGGACCCATATTTTCAAAGACAAAGATAAGTTCCAAGAAAAAAAAAATCTATCTATCAATTACTTGATATAAATGTGAGCAATCTGCTGTTTTTTCTTCATCCCCTACCTTATCACTATTGTCGCCTATAGTGACTTAACACTGCCTCCTTCCGGACAGGTTCATAGCAAAATTATTAACTCTAGTCGGGCAGCATGAAAAGAAATTACTTGTGAAACTTGCATTATACATGTTATGAGTTCCTCTTATACCAAAAATAGTAACTCTGGTCAGGCAGCATGTGAAGAAATTATGTATCAAACCTGCATTATACATTCATCTCCAAATCAAATTTTACTACATATATCATACATTCTTCTAAGCTTCATACATGCTTTAATTTGTATTTGATAATTTGGATTATGGTATCTAAAAAGCGAGGGAACTTGTGGATAAAAGTTGTTACATTTGGATGCAAAGAATTTGAGAATGGATTTGGAGAGAATTGTCGGAGATTGTTGAGATTATGGATTGAATTCAGAAAACACAAATTGTTCAACTTCTTTGAGAAATCACCAACTTATAATCTCTTCAACTGGGTGAGGCTATCTATGATCTCCTTTGGAAAATAACTTAATTTCTACACTGTTAATTCGAATGAAGTAAGAGTCTTGCGGAATAGATTTCAGCCCATGACATCATCTTATCTTCAATTCCTCCAAAGTCTTGTCTTCAATTCCTCAAAAGACTGCAGTGCCTTCATTGGAATACTAGTTGAACAATTGCTTATGCTCAAACTTGTAAGACAATGGAAGGAGGAGGAGTCGAGTTAATAAGATACATAAATCAATTCATTACAATCATCAACTTCCACTTTGACCAGTGATGGACTCTCACTTAATGGAATTTTTTCAAACAATAACATACTGAAATGCTCAATTCTTCGAGGCAAGGAAAATAAATATCCTTCAACTCTTCTGCTCTCACTGGCAACTACTTGTGGTGGCCTCCGTTTAACTAAACTATACATCCAACTTAATGTGAAACTTTTTAATCTAGGAATTAGCTTCCATGATCCACTAATATTAACATGGGGAAAGCAAGAAAAGTCCCCACATAGTGAACTTCTTTCTGAAGTCAATATTTCCGACTTTGAAACAGAGATTGCAAGATCATGCATCTTGTACCTTCTAACTCTCTTATATTTATCCCTTTCTACATCTTGAAAAAAAGAGTTACAAAGCAAGACATTAAAATACCTGTTCCCCACATATCCATTGCAAGGCTTGAGAAAACCTTGTGCCATCCAGATTTGAATCAATTCTTCCTTTTCTAATAAAAAATATTTTGGAAATTTTGAACAGTAAGCAAAACATTGTTTTAGATATGAAGGCAAGTGATCAAAACTTAGTTTTAATATAGCCTTTACATTATCAGAAGTACTGAAAATTTTACTACTCAGAATTTACAGCCATGTTTCCCTGTCTCTATGCAATCCATTGTCCCACCCAAAACTTTTGCTGCTAATGGCAGCCCCCTACATTTGTTGGCGATCTCATATATATCCACCGCTCTCCAAATTTGAAGGGATTGATGTTCCTCTATTTACATAAACCCTTTCCATGATGGTGGACCAACGTTCATCATCAGACAAGACGTTCAAATTCTGCCTATGTTGAAGAGAAGTCTCCATGATGGATGCCACTTCCTCACTACGAGTTGTGACAATGATAGCACTTCCGTTGATTTTAGCAGTCATTAACAAACAGCTCCTTAAACCATTCCACTTCTCAGAGACATCACTCCATATATCATCAAGAACAAGAAGGAATTTCTTCCTGTCCAGCTCCATTTCAAGCTCGGTCAGGGCGTCCTTGTTTGTTAACCCCGCCATGTTTCTATTGAGACATTGTAACATTTCCCCTACAATTCTTTGGTCTCTAAAATGATCGGAAACGCAAATCCACATTTTAACATCAAAAAGCTTTCTTGTTAATGCTTCTTGACACACTAGTTTAGCTATACCAAGACCACCCATGCCCAAAATGGGAACAATTGTAAGAACTTGTTGGTCGCAGGAGAAACTCAGCAAGTCTATAATTTTAGAGACATTGGCATCCCTCCATACAACTGGATTGTCAAGAACCGAGTCTATCACTCGGTCCAAGTCAATTTGAGGTTTTATTCTGTTTCCAGATGTTACTTGCAGTCCAAAGCCCATTGCTTCGTTGCTGATATTAGCCAGCAACTCATTTATGTTTTTGACATTGTGGGCAGTTTTGAGATGAAACACAAGCTTTTCAACTAAAAGATAGCCTTTGGAGAATGGATTAATGTTGCGTACCTCCCCCCCAGCCGGTCCTCTTGCATATTCTCAACCTTTCGGCGAAGATTCTCGTAGGCCAACTCATCAAACACTTCTTCAGCTTCTTAAGCTACATCTCTGAGCTTCTGGAGCGAAAGCCTGACAGGCTCCCGTTTGGTCTGTTGCTCCTCAGCATCTTGCAGCAAAGCGCGAATCATGGTGAGTGATTCTTGAATCCCTTTGATGTCTTCATTGAGATTCCAAGCGAGGGTGATTTCATCTGTTATGAGTGAAAGCACCCTGCTCAGAGTTTCATCGACCACAAAACATAGGACAGCCATTGTTTACAGAGGTGATGATTTGGAGTAAATTTTAAGAAGTAGAGGATGGTAATTATGCACACAGCTATCAAGAAACAGAGAAATCTATCTGCACGTTTATCCTTCTTAATGGTTAGCCAAATTCAGGAACTATTGAAACTTGAGCAATAAGGTCTAAGCAAGCATCTGTGCTTTTCCTGGGTCCGGGACATGCACTTCCCAACATTTAACTTCACTGTCAAAAACCTGACAGCAAGCATATTATGTTCTTTCTTTAAGCCAAGTGAAAGAGAAGTAATCAAAGTGAAAGCTTATAAACAATGAGTATGATTTCCCAAAGCTGCAGTACAACATGAAGAAATTCTTTCATAATTATTTGGTAAAGTTGAAATTTTATACAAGCTTAAAAATTTTGTGATTTTTAAGAGGATGACAACTCCTGATGTGGAGTCACCTCCTTATTAACCAAACTTTTAAAGCCAACATAGAATAATGACAAAATATACTCAACCTCACTCGGATGTTTTACATCAAATTAGACTTATAATAATATATCAGAAGTCGAGTGTTCTTGAATTCAATTACTAAGAGAAGAAAGTAGGAGAAAATTAAAAATCACCAGGACGGCGAGGGTACTACCCTCAGCCAATAGGCTGATCCCCCATGCACCCTTTCTATACTAAATCCTAAAGACCCTGATGATTAAGAGCAGAAACCAGTCTCCATGGTTAGGCGTATCAAGATTTTCAAATTTCATCTTGTTAAAATATCGTCATCAACTCATCTGCATAACCAACAATAAAATATCTTTAACTCTAGAATTATATTAAGCTGAGGAAGTGTTCATGTTAATATTTCATCAAAAAGTGTTGATTTTAGAAAATAGAGGTCTACCCCTTAGCAATGTCAACTCAGTCAATTCAGATGCATCCCAGTTTGACAGCAGAATTTGAGAGAAAAGAAGAGCCATTGGTGCTGCAAAAGGGTTCTGCTCAGGGTCATGACTCGTGGGTACCTAATAAATTATCATGTGGTTATATAGATTCGTGGGTACCTAATTAAATAATTTTCAAAATTCTGCATTTTCTACTTGAGAAACTTCGATGGCACCGACATGCTGTGATTTGTGTGACTATTTTGCTTGGTGAAAGCACAACAACTAACAGCATTTCTGTGTGATCTGATTCATTTTAGCCATCCTGCAGAATAAGTGACACAGATTGTTCTGTTTTGTTTGAATCATCTGAATCTCTTCTCCTCCGTCGATTCATCTCCGCTGATTACAACAAATTAGCGAAACGTCTGTCTACTAATCTCGTGCGAGCTGATCCGAGCCGTTTTGCAAAAGACGAAGCTACAAGTGCGGCTTCGCTTGTTCACAGAAGTAATCGGTGCACCAAGGAATGGTTGGGAGTTAGATTCATTGACTATCAAGATTTGGTTTATTTACTTATATGTAGGTTTGGGCAATCAATCCTGAAGAAGTTCATGGCGTGAAAGAAGCAGTATATGGGCAAACAGCTAATGTGAAAGTTCCATGCATGACATAATTTTAAGGCAAATGCCACTTTACTACATTTGATTATCTGGCAATGCAAAAAAGGAAATCCCTAAAGAAATAACTGAAAATAACATTATTTGGAAGAACAAGTTTTAATGAAAATTATGTCATGCAATGGCCGGTGTATAATTGGTCTAAAGTTCCAAAGCATGTAACTTTCAACAAAATTGTAAGGTGCCTTACTATGACAACAGGCTTTTTACCAATTTAGGGTGAAAAATAATAAATTTTTCTAATTTAGTGTAGTTTTGAAACTAATTTCTAATTTCGGGTAAAAAATAATTAAAAAATAAAAATTCTTACTCTGCTACTGTAAGTAGCGGAAATGCTAAAGGACAAAGCATTTTTGCCATTTTCAGTTGGCGTAAATAATTTTTTTTATAAAAAAAGTAAATAAATAAATCTATCTCTCCAAACAAAAATGACAAAGTTATGTAAAATTCTGCAAAGTGTAAGAAATCCGCCACTTCATTAGTTAAAAAAAAAAAAATAATAAATAAATAATACAACTCCGCCCAACTCAATGGCGCGGAGGTCTTCCAAACTCTGGTTCCTGATAAACTCTAAATCTTAGAATCTAAAAAGTACTGGGTTAATTAAAAGGACGCCGATACATGTTCGTAACTTGCGACATGCAGCCTTTGAACCTTTAGCCTGGTGGCAAGGTTTAAAGGTGTGGAGTTAGTGGTTGGGGGTTCAATCTCCCACTTCCCCCCAACCTCCTCTCCACTAAATCCTAGGAACAGTGTCCTTTAGATATTTAAATATTGAGTTACCCGTTTAGGGCTGGTATCACCGGGGCGACATGCACAGTATATCGCGAGTTGTGACAAATTACCTCCTAGATCTCTAAACAATTACTGGCTAAGTTCTTATAAAATTTTTTTTTTCACTTTCATTTTTACCCTCCGATACATAGGGACTATCTATTTGAATGGAATCATTTTAGTAAAATGACCGGCGATATTCCTGTTGCATGTCGCAACATTTTCCTAATTAAAAATAGTTAAAGTGCCTATGACTCTTCAACGGCCATGATTCAAACTCTCAAATGAACACAAAGTGATTTTTATTTTATTTTTTGATCCAAATGCAATTTTAAGTTGCCAAGTTATTAACTTTTTTTAAATAAAAAATATTTTTAACGGATGAAAAATTACATAAATTTTATAATTTTTATTACTTTTTTAATAAAACATAAATTTACACATAATAACAATAATAATAATAATAATAATAAATATTATTATTATCATTATACAAAAAATTAATAAAACTTAAATTTACACATAATAATAATAATAACAACAACAACAATTATCATTATTAATATTAATTTTTCTCCTTTTTTGTAATTAATAATAATAACCACAATAATAAAAAGTTAGAACTTAAAAATTATTATTATTCTAAATTTTATATATATATATATAAAATTATTTATTCTCGAACTACAACTCGGTTTGAGAAGATATTTTTATCATTATATTATAATAAAAGTGTAAAATAATAAATACATACAAGTTAGATTACATTGATCAAACTTGCGAGTCTCTCAAATATTATATTAAGGAGTTCGAACTTGATTTGACGTTTTACCATACCTAATTAACTCGAAATTGAGCTCAACTTGATTATTATTGGGTCAATTTTAAATTTTTATAAATAAATAAATAAATAATATTATAATTAAAACTAATATTATTTATCTATTATTAATCATAATACTAATAATAAAAAATTATAATATTATTATGAAAGAGCCCTAGAGGGGGGTGAATAGGGCTATTGAATAAAAATCGGAATTAAAAATAATTCTTTGCAAGAATTGAAAGAATGTTGAGAAGGAAGAATGATGAACACAAGAATTTAAGGAGTGCGGATTCTCAACAATCCTATGTCTCCACCTAACTTATCCCCAAGTTAGAATTTTCAATCTCACCCAATCTTACTCACAAGATAGAGATTACACAAGAGTTTTATGGCTCACTCTTACAACCTTACAACATGAGTTTTCAAGGCTCACTCAAAAAAACCAAATCCCAAGTGTTTCAATGGAAAACACTTACCAATTCCTTTAGAAATAAATCTCACTTCCCTTCTAATCTATCCTAAGATTTAAGATGAAGTAGAAATTCTATTTCTAACACACAACCAACTCTCACAAAAAGAATATTGATACAAAGAAAGAATGAAGCATAGAGAATGCTTAGAGAGGTATTTGATAGGCTAAGAGTAATATGATTGTTGTTGTTTTATCACAACTCGAGAGCACATATTTATAGGCTAAGCTTCAAGAACATAGCTGTTGGAGCCAATAATTATATCCCTAACATTTCTATTTAAAAAATGTGGCTGTTTGAAATTTTGAATTTTTTGCTTATATCAAAATTTTCAACTCTGTGCAGATAAGATGACTTGTATGAATTTTTAGCCCATCAATATGGACGAATTAGCTCTTACTATCTTCATAAAAGTTGTATAATTTTCTCTTAGATTTCTATATAATTTTGAATTACCTTAATTGGACTTCTCCATCTCAAGATATTGCTGAAATACTATGAGCTATGCAATCCAAAATGTCAAACTACTGTCAAACAGCGGTGCATTGATTGAAGCCGTAATTGGCTACTGGAGACATTTGAATTTTCCTACACTTTCTTCATAAAAGTTATAGATATTTGTCTTATATTTCCAGATAATTTTGAATCACCGAATTTGGACTTCTGTAGCTCAAGATATTTCTGAAATACTAACAGTTGTACAATTTAAAACGGCAGACTACTGTCAGACAGCGGTGCATTGATTGAAGCCGTAATTGGATACTGGAAACGTTTGAATTTTCCTACACTTTCTTCATAAAAGTTGTAGATATTTGTCTTATCTTTCCATAGAATTTTTAATCACCTTATTTGGACTTCTGTAACTCAAGATATTTCTGAAATACTAACAGCTGTGCAATTTAAAATGGCAGTTGCATATGCTGACTTCGACTCAAGATTTGCATGCCCAAATGAACTTGGATTTTGACAAATAAGCCCAATTCAGAAAGCTTAAGATGTCTACTTCCCCTTTCAACAATCTCCCCCTTTTTGTCTTTGACAAACAATTTAATAAGATGATAAATAATGTGTGTGTGTGAATAAAAACAAATGCTATGTAAAACAGCTCCCCCTTTCAAGTTGTAAAAAGAAAAATTATTTTTCTCCGCCTAAGAATATACATAACATATATTGAGACATAAAAATTAAATAAACACAAAGGAGATAATTTTTCAAAAAAAAATCAAGATAAAATGTTTATCTCCTTGAACAAATATATTTCTTTATTTCTCCTCCTTTATGGACATGATAAGAAATATAAATTTATGGAAATAAACCTTGTAAATAAAATATCATAAAAGAAACAAAGTAAGCAA
>CATIWK010120763.1:0-10415 GCA_949634005.1 Mallotus japonicus
TACATATAATATTAAAATAAATAAATTTCCCACCAAATCCCTCTCATAAAAATATATTTACAAACTACACTCAACCTTTAATTCTTTCACCAATTATATACACATAAATATTTATAAATACATCCTCTTAATATATATATATATATTAAAATTTATTAAAATACTCATTTAACACTAATTTTATAAAATAATAATTAACACTTTATAATCCATAATTTAATTTTTAGGGGAAATTACATAAAAAAAAACCCCAACCTTTGGGGGTACTTTCAAATAAAACCTTATCCAATTTTTTCTTTCAAATACAATCACAACCTTTAAAATGTTATAAAAAAAAAAGCCCTCCTTGGATGACTGTACTGGTAACAGGAGATGAAACTGTTTTTTTATGATCCATGGGGCCCACTTGGATGACTGTACTGCTAACAGGAGATGAAACCAATGCATTTGCCTCCAAATTGATATTTTCTCCCCTCCAATTGAGTGTTTCATTTTGGATTAGCAGGTTGTTTAGACAAATAAAAGTGCAACTTAGTTATTACAACAAAAAACTCAACATACTAAGTATTTGAAATTTCAACTTAGCATAATAGGTATATGAAATTTCAACAAAAAACTCAGCATTACCAGTACAGTCATCCAAGGAGGGCTTTTTTTGATAATATTTCAAAAGTTGTGGTTATATTTGAAAGAAAAAATTGGATAGGGTTTTATTTAAAAGTAACCCCAAATGTTGGAGTTTTTTATGTAATATCCCCTAATTTTTATAAGTAAAAAAAATACGGATCATTACACTTAATTTAATCAATATTTTTATAATTTTATTTACAACAGTAATTTGATCAAATAAAATATGATGACATGGAATTTATATAATATGAAATTTATTTTTTTTTAAAAAATTGATAAATTTATAAAGGAGTATGAGTACAAAAAATCCAAACATTTATGAAATTTGATAATTTTATCCAAACTTTTAATTTTAGTAAAAATATTTTAATTTAAAGCTATTAGATTGAAATTAAATAAAAGATGTTGACATAATAATTAAAATTAAATTTAAAATATTTTTAAATTTATAATTTATTATGATTTTGATAAATTTAAAAATTATAAACATTTTTTTGGAGGATTAAATATGATAACTATGTGTTTTATTAGCTTATACTCTAAATAGTAAAAAAAAAAAAAAGAGTTCATTTTACATATATGTAATAAGATATCACAACTTCTTTTGACATTTTAAAAGTAGGCGTCTTTATATGCTTTTAAATAAATAATAGTTAAGTAATTCATAATAATTCACATTATTGACAACAATAAATAAATAATAATTAAGTAGTTCATAATAACTCAAATTATTGACAACAATACTTTCTTATAAAATATCTTTTTAATATTAAAATATTTATAATTTCAAAATTATTATAATAATAATTTGTAAATTTAATTAATAATTATCAAGTTATTTGCAAATAATGTTTAGATTCTTATACTAATAAATCTTTTAAAAATCAGTAATTTAAAAAGAAGATAAAATTGTTATTTATACATACCATATCAACATAATTTATTTGATTTGACATGTGTTACATGTGATAAAAATGCAATTCGAATTAAATTCAATTAATATCTTTTGTAACTAATTTTACATTATTATTAATGTAATATTTATTTATAAAATTGTATTTTAAAATTAATCTATGCAAAAAATAGTCCGCTAGTTTTTTAACGTACTAATCAATTTTTTTTACATGTGATTCAACATTCAATATCATTACGATGAAAAGAGAAGCAGTTCGTTGTCAAAAGTAAGTATTTTTAAATTTTTTTTAATTGTGAGAAATTAACATTTTTAAAAATTATTTTTACGAAGTACTACTATAAAATAAAATTTTATCTATAATATATACAAATATACGAAAGGGTGACAGACAAAATTAAAACAGATCTTCACTGATTATTATGTAAAAATTCGATAATTTAGTTATTTACTAATAAAAATTAAATTAAATTAATTAAAATGTAATTCTTATTTAATTGAAAGTATATTTCCTATTCTAATTAGGTTGACTTCTATTTTATCTCTAATAAAAATTAAATTAATTAAAATGTAATTCTAATTTAATTGAATATACGTTTTCTATTTTAATTAGGTTAACTTCTATTTTATCTCTAACAAAAATTAAATTATTTAAAATTTTAGTAGCAATGTTGATATATATATATATACATACGTATATATATATATGTATGTATATGTATATGTATATAATTAGGTCTACTTAAATTTTATTTAGGGAAAATGATCTAATCTATCCTTAACTTTGAATCAATTATCAATCTAATCCTATTCTCATAATCATTTCAATTTGCTCCTTCAACTTTTCGAGTTGTACCAATTCTATCCAGATGACAATAAAATTAAATTAAAATATGGATTTTAAAGTGTTAATTATTATTTTATGAAATTAGTGTTAAATGAGTATTTTAATAAACTTTACTAAAATTTTTAGAGAATGTATTTATATATATATTTATGTGTATGTATATAATTAGTGATTGAATTTAATGGTTGAGTATAGTTTTGCAAATAAATTTTACGAGAGGAATTAATGGGTAAAATATATATTTATAAAAAAAATTTTCTTTTTATTTATTTTCTTCTTTATTTTTCTTCCTCTCTTTCTTTTTTTCTTTCTTCTCTTCTTCTCCCTCCCGATTCCGACCAGCCACCACCGTCGCCTGCACCAGCCACCACCGCTTGACACCGGCAGCTCCTGACGTCACCAGCAACTCCCATTTCTGGTCAGCCATCTTTTCCCTCTCTCCCTTTTTTGTTTCTCCGCTTGGCGCCGCCAGCCGTCGCTGCCGGTACCATTGTGTTCGTCTTCCTCTGGGTAACGTTTCTCCTCCATCAATTGAACTGATCTACACCAGGAGCCACCTCAATTTGAGCCACCCCAGGAGCTAGGCCTTCAAGGTAGGGCCAGTTCAGTCATCATCGAGGAGCGCATTCCACTTGTGAGTTATTATTATGTGTATGCATGTCATATAGAAATTCTTACCTAGCATCCATATTTTTATGTTAATATGGAATGAATATGCTATATTGCATTAGACCTTAAATTGCTTGTGATTATTGTGGCGTTATATATATATATATATATAATTGCTTGTGATTATTGTGGCGTTATAGATATATATATGGTTTTACTTGCTTATGATTATTGTGAATCTTGTACTTTTTGGGTTGGATGCTATTTATATATTGATATGGTTTTATTATTTAATATTATATTTTTGGAGGATAGTAATAGAACATGCTGCCTAGTGGGCTACACTAGGACTATGTGCGCACCAGTACGTTAGATGGTAGGATGTGAATTTTGATTTGATATGAGATTATATGGTATGGACATATGATTAAAATGATTTATTGAGATTTTTAGATTGAGTGAGGTGTGGCTGCAGCAGCTCGGTTGACCTTTCAGGGTCTCGGGGCCAATCATGCCGGTAGCGAGACTGCGACAGCTCGGTTAACCTTTCAGGGTCTCGGGGCCGGTCCACTACCTAATTGGAAAAGAGAAATGTTATTTGGACTCGAGAAATCCTAATGGTCAGTGAGGCACAATGTTTAAGGTTGTGAAAAATCTTAGGGTTCTGCTCCGATCCTCCATCTGTATTGGTATGATAATGTACTTGAGCATTTGCATGGAATGTGTGTATAAATTACATAAATAGTATTATAATGCTTGAGTGCTTGTACCCTTAGGTTGCATGCATATACATAATGATAATTCACTCAGTGAGTCTGATTCCCCTCAATTATTTTTTTCAGGATTCCTCTCTACAGACCTTCCATATTCGTCCTCTTCACCGGACCCACTCTTCACCAGCTAATTTATGTAAATCTTAATCTAACTTTCTTTTGTATTTCTTAGAGACTGCAGTAGTAGTATGTTCTTATAGTAGTGGTGTTATGATAACTTTAGCAGTCGTAATGTCCTTAGGTTTTATGTTTAAATATTCTATCATGATATTATGTATGTGGATGATTCTCTAAGCTTTAAAAAGTTTTAATTCTGAGGTAAATTTGTTCTTATGTCTGTATAAAAATTGTGTTTAGGCTTGCCACGGGTTCTGGATTCATGTGAATTCCCGTTCCCTAGCACCGGTCATGACCCTTGGGTTTGGGTTGTGACAAAATTGGTATCATAGCCTAGGTTTAGTATTGTTTGACCTAGGTTGGTAGGGTTTGAGTTTTCTTTGAAACTACTGCATCAATTAGGTTCGACTATGTCCTTAAAAAGTCTTCATTACTTTTAGATTTTCGCGTAACCATTAGGATATCTGTTTGTTACCTGAATTGTGTGTATTATTTCTTTCTTTTTCAGTATGAGGAGAGCGCGAGCTGCTCCATCGGCTAATGAGGCCGATGACGAAGAGTCTTATCAAGATGAAGCTCCACCCCCTGTGCAGCCAGCTAGGCGTAAGGGTAGGGGTAGACCTAGAAGGGGCGTTGGTCACAGTAGACAACAGGAACAGCAGGATGAGGAGCCTGCGGCTCAGGGTATTGCTGCTGCCGATGCACCAGGAGTTCATTAGGGTGCAGCAGCTATGCCCCAGGCTGTACCTCCTATGCAGCCTTTGTTTCAGTAGAGAGCTCAGGGTATGTTAGACCCAGAAGCAGCGATATTTTATGCTAGAGTTGGCAGGATCTCTTATGATGGTACTTCGGATCCATTGGATTTTCTTCATGTTATTGAGTCAAGAACTCAAACGACGCATACTGAGTATCAGAGGATGCTCATTATGGAGTTATTTGTTGAAGAGGCAGCATTGGATTGGTTCATTCAAGTGATTTAGCCCTACATGACTACTCTTACTTAGGCCCAGTTCAAAGAGAGGTTTATAAGATGGTTTTGTCCAGAGCCGATGAGGATGAGCTACAGACTTCAATTGACTAATATATCTAGAGGTGATTGATCAATGGAGGAGTATACGAGGGATTTTTTTAAACTGTCCTGCTATGCTGAGGATATGATGAGGGATAGGTACTTTGCCATCACTACCTATGTTACTGGTTTAGGGACTGCATTTGCCTGGATGCCTACAGCAGGCTTAACTCTAGAGGAAGTAATGGAGTTAGCCAAGGAGATTGAGTATAGGCTTATTAGGCAGGGAGTTATGCCTGATTATTATCAGATTGGAGGTACTAAAGTAGGAGGATCTCAAATTGCATAGGATACAGCATTTCAAATGGGCACTAGTAGTCAGCCTAGAGGACCTTTTCAGCAAGGCCAGAGACCTCTACATAGGGTCCATAGGAGTGGTAGACATGGCCGTAGTAGAGCCCGTAGACCTACCAAATTTTGTTCAAGTGCTATTAGCAACAGTAGCTATCAGAGCTCGGGGTATGGTAGTGCAGGATCTGCAGCTAGTGTTTGTCAGACTTGTGGCAGAGTCCATTAGGGACCATGTTATATGACTCCAGGAGCATGCTTCAAAAGTGGACAGACTGGGCATTATGCTAGATCATGTCCTTATTTGTGTTTTCAACAGCAGTTTCCTCAGTCTTCTACAGCTAGTGTAGCCCCAGCACAGTTCAGCCATCACCAGTCCGGTATCAGGGTACTTCTCAGTTTGTAGGCCAGTAAGGGCAAGGTAGAGGAGGTAAAGGCAGTGCTAGAGGTTTTGGGCAGGCTTCTACCAGTCAGTAGGGAGGTAGAAGACAGGCTCGAATTTTCACCCTCACTTAGCACGATGCTCATGCATCCAATGCAGTCGTATCAGGTACACTTCCAGTATGTTACCTTGAAGCTAGAGTTTTAATTAATTCGGGTGCTACCCATTCTTTTGTATCTCCTGTTTTTACTTTGAAGTTGGGTTGGTAAGCAGCGAGGATGACAACTCCTTTGTCGGTTGCTATACCTTAAAGTGATTTGTTGGACACCGATGTTATTTTTGTTAGGTGTCCTGTGTTAGTAGAGGGCAGAGAATTTCCAGTAGAGTTGGTGTTGCTTGATGTGATTGACTTTGATGTAATCTTAGGAATGGATTGGTTGTCTCAGCATTATGCCACTTTGGATTGTCGTAGTAAAGTGGTGATTTTTAGAATTCCTGGTGAGGAAGAATTTAAGTTCTTGCGTGATAAGAGTTATGCACCTCAGAATCTTATCTCCGCCATTACGGCAAGAAAGATGCTTAAAAAGGGTCTCAAGAATATTTGGCTTTAGTCAAAGACATAGCTGCAGAATAGAAATCCATTTCAGATGTTCCTGTAGCTTGTAAGTTTCTTGATGTCTTCCCTGATGAATTACCGGGTTCACCACCTCAAAGAGAGATAGAATTTTGCATTGATGTGGTTCTAGGCACCGCTCCTATCTATATGCCACCTTATAGGATGGCACCTGTAGAGTTAAAAGAGTTGAAGGAGCAGTTGCAAGAGTCGTTGGATAAGGGTTTCATTAGACCCAGCACTTCTCCTTGGGGTGCACCAGTGTTGTTTGTAAAGAAGAAGGATGGTACACTCAGATTGTGTATTGACTACAGAGAATTGAACAAGGTGACTATCAAGAACAAGTATCCACTTTCGAGGATAGATGATTTATTCGATCAGCTTCAGGGTGCACAGTTCTTCTCTAAGATTGACTTGAGATCAGGTTATCACCAGTTGCGGATCAGAGAAGCATACATTTCTAAAACAGCATTCCGTACAAGATATGGCCACTATGAGTTTATGGTGATGTCTTTCGGATTAACTAATGCACTAGCAGCTTTTATAGACTTGATGAATAGGGTGTTCAGACCATTTTTGGATCAGTTTGTGATAGTATTCATTGATGACATATTAGTGTATTCGAAGAGCATGGAAGAGCATGTGTATCATTTGAGAACAGTGTTGCAGACACTAAGAGAACATCAGCTTTATGCTAAATTCTCTAAGTGTGATTTTTGGCTTGAAAGTGTAGCATTCCTTGGGCATGTAGTGTCTAAGGAGGGTATTCAAGTAGATCCATAGAAGATTGAGGCAGTGTCTGAATGGCCTAGACCGACATCAATTATGGAGATTCAGAGTTTCTTGGGTTTGGCAGGGTATTATAGGAGGTTTATTCAGGATTTCTCAAGAATTGTAGCACCTATGACCTGCCTAACTCAGAAGAATGTGAAGTTTGTGTGGTCAGAAGCTTGTGAGAATAGCTTCCAACTACTAAAAGAGAAGTTCACTACGGGACTAGTGTTGACATTGCCTAATGGAGTATACAAGTTTACTGTTTATTGTGATGCTTCCAGAGTTGGCCTAGGTTGTGTATTGATGTAGAATGGTAGTAGCTTATGCTTCCAGACAATTGAAGAAGCACGAGCAAAACTATCCTACTCATGACCTAAAGATGGCTGCTGTTATCTTTGTTCTCAAGATTTGAAGACATTATCTGTATCGAGTGACATGTGAAATTTTCACTGACCACAAGAGTTTAAAATATATTTTTCAACAGAGATATCTGAATTTGAGACAAAAAAAATATGGTTAAAACTTCTAAAAGATTATGATTGTGACATTTTGTACCACCTAAGCAAGGCTAATGCAATGGTAGATGCTTTGAGCAGGAAGTCTTCGGGTAGTCTTACTCACATTAGTGTGGACAGAAGGCCTTTGATCCAAAAGATCCACAAGTTAGTAGACCAAGGATTGAGGATGAAAATAACTAAGTCAGGGGGATTGATAGCTCAGTTCAGAGTTAGATCAATATTAAGGGATATGATTAAGGCAGCTCAAAAGTGAGATCGTGAATTGTTAGAGCTTATAGAGAAAGTTCGTGGAGGGAAGTTTAGTGATTTTAATCTTGATGAGGAAGGTGTTTTGTGGATTAGTGGAAGATTGTGTATTCCTAATGTGGACAATTTAAGAGAAGAGATCTTAGAGGAAGCTCATTATGCAGCTTATAGTGTAAACTTATAGTGTATATCCTAGTTCTACCAAGATGTACCACAACATAAAGGATATTTATTGGTGGAACGGAATGAATAAAGATGTAGCAGAGTTTGTTTTCAAGTGTTTGACATGTTAGCAAGTGAAAGCAGAGCACCAGAAACCTTCAGGAAAACTTCAACCTCTTCAAATTTTTGAGTGGAAATGGGAGAGAATCACCATGGATTTTGTGACAGGGTTACCTCGTTCAAAGGATGGATACGATTCCATTTAGGTGATAGTGGACAGGTTAACAAAATCAACTCACTTTCTGCCAGTTAAAGCTACTTATTCAGTGGCTAAATTAGCTAGATTATATATCAAGCACATTGTGTGTCTTCATGGGGTGACTATTTCTTTTTTTCTTTTACAGAGGTTCGGTGTTTATCTCACGATTTTGGCATAAATTACAAGAAGCATTGGGTACCAGACTTGATTTTAGCACTGCTTTCATCCTCAAACGGATGGTCAATCTAAGAAGACAATCCAAACACTTGAAGATATGTTGAGAATATGTGTGATGGATCTTAGAGGCAGTTGGAATGATCATTTTCCATTAGTAGAATTTGCTTATAACAACAGTTATCATAGTAGTATTGAGATGGCACCCTATGAAGCCTTGTATGGAAGAAAATATAGGTCCCCTCTGTGTTTGAATGAAGTTGGAGAAAGAGAGCTAACTGAACTAGAAAATATTAAGGATACGTCTGAGAAGGTTGCTTTGATTAGAAGGAGATTGGAAATGGCAGCTAGTAGGCAGAAAAGCTATGTAGACCTGAAGCAAAAAGATGTGGAATTCTAAATTAGAGATTATGTGTTCTTGAAGGTATCACCAATGGTGTTATGAGGTTTGGCAAGAAAGGAAAGTTGGCACCGAGATATATAGGGCCTTTTGAGATTCTAGAGAGAGTTGGTATGGTTGCCTATCAATTGGCCTTACCTCCAAGTTTGTCTCAAGTGCATCCAGTGTTTCATGTTTCAATGCTCAAAAAATATATTTTGGATCCTTCGCATGTTTTGCAACCCCATAGTATGGAAGTGAATGAAGATTTGACTTATGAGGAGGAACCCATTGCAATTGTTGACTATGAAGTTCGTTAGTTGCGTTCTAAACAAATTCCTATGGTCAAAGTCTTGTAGAGGAACAACAATGTTGAAGAGCATACGTGGGAGACTGAAGCAGAGATGCGAGTGGCATATCCTTATCTTTTTCCTTAGTAAAACCTTGTACTCTTTTCTTTTTGTTAAAATTCGAGGACAAATTTTTGTAAGGAGGGAAGATTGTAATGACCCGTATTTTAGTTATTAAATTAAAATATGGATTTTAAAGTGTTAATTATTATTTTATGAAATTATGAAATTAGTATTAAATGAGTATTTTAATAAACTTTAATAAATTTTTTAGAGAATGTATATATATATATATATATATATATATATATATTTTATGTGTATGTATATAATTAGTGATTGAATTTAAAGGTTGAGTGTAGTTTTGCAAATAAATATTGTTTAAATTATATGCTTTAATGTAAAAATAATATGGATTTTTAATACTAAGATCTTATATTGAGTGACATATTATTCAACTAACCAAAATAAATTCAAAAAAAATAAATTTTTAATGTATTTTTAATTTTATTATGAATAAAAAATAAATAATTTTTAAAATAAATTTACAATATTTTTAAAATAAACAATTGTATGGATTGATCATAAATCATATATAGAATAAATTTATCATTGAAATATAATATTATATCAATGTTTTCTCATAAAATAATGATTATATTAGTTAGAAGGGTATAAAGTGTAAAAAAATATAAAACACAGAGTACTAAAATGTCAAAAAAAACCACTAGATTGATTTTGCAAAAAGATGAAACCACAGGGTACTAAATTGTATTTATCCCTATATTTAATTATACGAAGCTGTTGGCATATTAGATAAAATTTTAATTTTTGTTGTTATATATATTAAAATTTTTCAATTTTTATCGTCATAGTACTCAAATGAGAAAAAGAAAAATTTATATTCTGAATTTGTAATTTCATATAAGAATTTAGTTGTACTAGCAAACCAAATATACAAAGATGCATATGTCAAATTAATCACCACATGAAATTATAACTTACTTTATTGTGGTTGTGAAAAGACTGAAAATAGGTATTTCAAAAGCTAACCCACCCGCGATCTTCTACAAATGCTTATATATATATATAGGATTGTTGGGTCATAATAGAAATTGCACGATATAATTTCTGAAGAAGATGATGATCAAGAGATGACAACCTACCAGGTAAACAGGAAAGTTCTGTGAGGGGTGATGACTTGCCACCTTCAACATAGGAAATGGAAGAAAAGTAGGCAGTAGAGAGACCATAGAGAGTAAAGTAATATGATGACCACTTTGATGGTTGAATTGAATTCAAAATAACAAAG
>CATIWK010120773.1:0-12970 GCA_949634005.1 Mallotus japonicus
GAAAGAAGTTAGTACTTAACTACTCTCTCACTGACTTAAAGGTATTAGTTTTTTTATATGTGCTAAGTTTACATCTTTATTATATATTACCTTAAGAAAAATGCCTGGTTAATAATAAAGTTAATAAAACAAATTACTACAAAGTTGGTCTAAGCAGTGCGCAATTAGTTTTACTATCTAATTTAATTCTAGCGAGAATACTCAAAAATAAGTAATGTTTAAATTAATTTTTATCGTATTTAAAAAGAAAATATTGGTATATTTTTTATATAGTTCATGAAGAGGACTGTTATGTCATGTCATAAAAAAGAAGAAGTGCTATAAAAAATTAATGGGACATTGGTAATCAATCCTATTACTATTCTTGCAATGCATAAGTTTTCTCTTTTGCTTGATTTACAATTTATCTAAAAAACAAAAACTTTCCTTGCTTCTTATGGAATGAAGTCAAAAGAAAGCAATGGCTTTTCTGATAGATAAATTTTGAAGCAAAAGCAAGACCAACGTAGCACATAAAAGAGGGGAAACAAAACAAAACTCCACACCCTGAGCTACTATTTAGAAACAGGAAACTGAGCTACTAGCTATTGATTGTAACTTCAGTTATAAAGAATAAAGAAAACAAGCGTAGAAAAATGAGAAACATGGGCATCATGGGCAGTAGCGGAAGGTTGTCCATGGAAGAAAGCGAAGATGATGAGGTACCAAGATTTGATATATCATCATTTCAAGCTAGAGAAGAGGAGATTCAGAGGAAGAAGATGGAGGTTAAAGAGAAAGTTGAACTTCAGTTAGGCAAAGCTGAGGAAGAAACCAAACGCTTGACACAGATTTGGGAAGTAAGTTCAACTAAAATTTTTGCATATTTTGGATAAATTTTGTTCTTCAAGTTGGAATTGATTGAGATTGTTATTAGTTTATTGATTCATGCATGATATGTTATCTTTTTTAAAAAATAAATTTATTTTTATAATAAAAATTTAATACCGAGACCTAATTTTATAAAAAATTTTAAATTTCTTAAAGATCGTTCATTATAATTGTGTGTATATATTCTTCTGATATTTCAAACTAGGATTTGAGATATTTGAATTTCGATTCTTTCTTTTTATAGTATGATCAGGTGACACTAAATTAGGATTTTGAAGAAAAGAAAAATGATTGCAACTTTTCTAAAATTAATAGGAAGAAATGTATTTTGAGCATTAATATGTTATTATGATGTATTAGGAGCTTGAAGCTTTGGCTGATCCTGCAAGAAAAGAAGTTGCAATAGTACGCAAGAAGATTGACATGGCCAATAGGGAGCTGAAGCCACTTGGACAAAGCTGCCAGAAGAAGGTACTTTTTGTAATTGTAACATATATATAAAAAAAATAAAAAAAAAATTACATGTTCTTTTTATTATTAATTTAAATGGAGATTTTAAAAAATTAAGTTATTGACAGGAGAAAGAATATAAAGAGGCTTTGGAAGCTTTTAATGAAAAGAACAAAGAGAAAGCTCATCTAGTTACAGCATTAATGGAGGTACAATAAAATATAGATAAATTTAATTATTTTACTGAAAATTCTTTAATTTATCTACATATATATATATTTTTACATTTACAATATTTTGCCTTATGAATTATGTTGTCAAACCAGCTGCTGGCTCAGAGTGAAAGATTGAGGATGAAGAAACTGGAGGAACTGAGCAAAAATGTACCTTGACAGGTCTATGCTAATACAAAACACATTAGAGTTTGTTATCATCCATTAGTCTTCTACTCTTTGTTTTTTTTACAATTATTTGTAATTTGGCATGAATAAAGTTTAAGGTAAAAAAAAAATCATGTAATTGATTATTGTAAGAGGTATATTGAATCTCAGATCCTATCCCTGCAGTTGCTCCAAAGGTAGTGTTATTATATACCCATAAGAAAAAATGAACAGATTTGTCTGTAACAGACTAGAGTTGCCATGTACATACATATCACAAAAATATCCAAGTCAAACATATATGATCATATATGTATGTTTCCAGAAGGGAAAAAAAAAAGTTCACACTTTAGCCAGAGTACAAATGAAATGCAAACCCAATACCATTTTCACATATGAAGGAAAATTGCTCAAATTAATCCTCAATGCATGAAAGCTGTTTGTATTCTGCCAGCAGCTTCGGAATGTCATCCATCCGCAACTGAAATCCAATGACAAAATATGTACAAGATGAAACCAGTAAAGGACAAATAAAAGCGAAATGCCAATATTGACAAGTAGATAAGAACAATGTTACATCTGAGAAATGGATGGTTCAATCAGACTACGAACACATGGTGTCTAATATCTTGATTCAAAATATTTCTCAGAATGAGCATGAAACAAAAGGAAAGAATTATTAAATTTTCTGGTAAAGAACAGTTAATACAGATTAGGTAAATTGTTCAAGCATAATCATTGACTCAGCACCTTCATCGCATTTATATATCAGACTCAAGGGTGAAAACAAAAGCAAGTAGGTAAGCACTTCTAACAAGTGCACAATACACTCATACCTGAGAAACATCTTTAATATGGTAAAACTGATGGGCATATTTCCCAGGAAAATCAGACTCCACGGAATGTAAATCAGCCCCACCTTTCGCTCTGTCAAACGTCCACAAAAAAAAAAAAAAATCATAATAAATTAATCAACATATCTTAGAATAAATAACTCCTCTGGGATTTTTCCTGGACCTGATTTTTGCCAAATTGATATCAACAAAAGATGGCGGAAATGTTCCATAAAGAATAGCAAAGGAAAGATATCAGAGTTGTGGAAAAATACTCCATTTTGATTTCATATTTATAACACCTGTACAACACTCTATCTCTGGCCCCAAGAAAAAGTTAAACCAATCATGCTTTTCAATGTTCCAGTTATCATCATCACAACATAAAGGTCCAACGACCAAAAAAATTCCAGCATTTGCACCTTTTCAATTGTAATCAAAACTTTAACAATTAATTTTGGCCATTTTAGACTAATATTATAATATTAGTCTCAATATTAATAATTTATCAAGTAAGGAGCAGAATGTACAGATAAATAAAATATAAAATATTAACCTAGATAACTACCTTTATGGGAAAAAAGAAATATGGCTGTTATTTCTTTCCAATTACAGTAATATAAAATATTATTGCTATTCTTATTAAACTTCCATTTTAAAAGGTTAATGTTTATGTTTATGAATTACTGAAATAAAGAATTAGTATATTATATTTTTGAGTACTGCAAAGACTAAGAAATTTATATTTTGCTAATAAAATAGTTATGTAGTCAAGAAGCTACGGAAAGTAAATGGTCATCCTTACAAATGATGACGCGCAATCAGTCTTTGATAGTCACGAAGCAAGGGTCCAAGCTCCTTTAGTGGTATAGACTCGGGTGAAGACTTCTTCCAATGGTCACGAATTACCTGAATTTTCTTTTTTTTTTTTTTTATTACCATAGAGAATCTTATCAATGGGATATTCGGGAAAGTGTATCGATAAGTAAAGCAGATTTGGATAACTGTAAAACCTGTTCATTGCTGGAAACTCTATCTTCCATCAATCCTGATGCAAGTTCAAGAAGTTCTCTATCTTCCAACTCATTTACAATTTGAAACCCAGAACTTGAGAGTGAAACTGAAATTTCTAATCTCTTTTGTAGTTCTGAGACAGCAGATTCTTCCCTTTGTTTTTCCTGGAAAAGAAAAGTAGGGTTATTAAAAAAATTAAACCTGAAAAATCTGTATATGATAAAATAACAAAAAGCTTTAAGTCAGTAGAAGAATGATTTCCTATTTTGACTAAAATTTAGGAGTTTGAGGTTCTAATAGAAGTTTGAATCAAAATTCAGAAAAATACTCACATCAGACTATAAACTTCAAATTGGACATAAATTAATTCAGAATATTGCTATAACTTAACAAAATGCCATTGATATTCCTTATGTTACATCATTTAATCCACTTAGGCTGGTGACACATGTTCAAAGGCTACCCAATCAATAGAATAAAATGGTTTTCCCAACTAAAAATTTTTTAAGTTTGTCAAAGCCAAATTTCAGTGTTACTGAAGTGCAAAAGATGGCAGTAAGCTCCTCAAGCAGCTGGATAAATAAAGAAATTGTACTGAAAAAACTGCAAAATTGCCAAATTAGTACCTTAAGCGCAGACTGAACACCAACTTTTTCCATTCCAAAATCCTTATTTTCAGGACTTTTTTTGGGCGATGCAACCATCTGCTTTGCTATAGGATCCCCTAGAAAATGGGCACAAGTTGCAACAACATAGCCATGTTAGTGACACAAAACATCTGACTAGGTATTGTGCCATGGAAGAAATGAGTCGGTGTGCTTTGATGCCAGTCAGATAGATAAAACATTTATGATTCTTCAGTTTAATAACATAAGTTAAACGTCTTCCAATAGACAAGGCTTCTTGCAAGGCAGGTCACAATGGAGCAAATTTACAATTGCACAAAGTCAACCCATAAACAATGTGATAAAAATGATAAGGAAGAAAAAGAATAAAAAGAAAATTATCCTCTCTCAATTAATCTAGCATATTCCCTTTATTTCATCATACAATTAATGGTTTTGTATAAAATAAGTATAGCCACAAGGTTTTGTCAACATGATAAAAATTTGCAACTGTTCTAGCAGACATCATACTTGAAATTTAAAAATTTTGACAGAGTAGCTACACGAGAATGAGATTTATTTATAAAATAATTCATCAAGTCAGCCAAGAGTACCAAAGAGGAAAGGGGTCCACATTACAGCAATTGAAGTAGATAAAAATAGATACTACTGAAACACAATATAGTACCTTCTGGAACCAACCACCATAGATCACCAAATGTTGACTTGCCATCAAAGCCACCAAACAACAGATATCGTGAATCAATACATGTCATTGTGTGGTATGCTCGTGCAGGAGGGGGGTCACCGCTAGTGGGTAACCTTTTCCACTGTGCAGAGACTAAAAAAAAAAAAAAAAAAAAAGGGGAAGCACAAACCAACATTTAGAATATGAAACATAAACAGGATATGGAAAAAAATGTCAGAATAATACTTTGTTAAAGAATTGTCATAGCCTAGCTACTTAACACATAAATGTTATATGTAACTGGATCTGCCAACGGGGGCATGCAAGCCACCATCCACTTTTGAAGACCGTCCTTCCCATGAATATTTGAAAAAAGAGAACCAATTCATTCCAAACAAAACTGACTGATTTCTTATTTTTTTTCTTAATGCAAACACTCGGTGCTTTAATCAAATAGAAATCCAATATTACAATGTAGTTTTGGTAGAGAGAAAAAATCACTTATGCTGTCTCAAGTATTATTGCAGGAAGATCACATGACACATCACACCATGAAATCATAATTAAGATTCATGTAGTCTTTTAGGTTCACTGTTATTATTAATCAGGCTATTTCAACCTATTATCTTCTTTCAACCCAAAAGCAAATGTGATACACTTTAATTTGGGTATATTAGATCCAAATTGATAATGTTATTGAACAGCATCCACTTGTTACCTTGCGATGTGCAAAATGAAAACACTAATCACAGAAGGTAGAACATTTATTGGGAATGTCTTTTTAGAATGGCATTATCATTAATGGTTCAGAAAACAATATTCTCTTAAAAAATAATCAATAAAAATTATCATCCATAACACAAGTAAAACTAATTAAATATTAAGACCAATAAATATAAAGGAAATTGATTTAAAGGACTAGAAAGCTGGAGTTTTAACCATGAAGCAATTACTCATGGTGTTCAACTATTCTCTTCCCTTGTTATGGTAGAGAGATCGCCTCCCAATGGCTACAAATACAACTTGGAGAAAAAAAATCAAATGACGTTTTCAATTCCATCTAAAACATCACACAGAATTCTCCAACATAACCTCACATAAACGATAAAAACTTAATTCCCAGACCACATTTATTAAGATAATTGACTAATAGTTTACAGAAGCACATACCCCTGTCTAGTACAATGCAATCATTGTAATAAATGTCATAACGACTCAACCAGCCACCAGTCCCATGCCCACCAAACAACAGGAGCTGAAAGGAAAGAAATTTTAGTAGTCAGCTCTACTTACTATTTAAAAAAAAAATTACAGCAGTAATGGATACATACTATCAAGTATCACCAAACATCTTTATTAGCTATTCATGAGCAGACAGCTAAATTTCTTTCATTACTCATTGGAAACCAACATTTACTGAACTTGGAATTATGAACTCAGAAAGATGATAACCCAGGGAAAATAGAAAATTGAAGTTTGTTCAAGTGAAGGTCTTCTCCTTTTGCTCATAGAGACAGACCAATTGCCAGTGCCTAGCATGATATAGGTTTGTCCATTATTAGCCCCTAACATTATCAGTCATTTTAACCTATCAGAACTCCCTAAACCTCACATTCCTAAAACATAATAATAAAATTAATTGACAATATTATCGTTTAAGGCTGGCGTAGAATTTAACCATGCTTGGAGCATGATGCCAAAGTACTTTCGTATGCCTAACTCAAGACTATGTACCTATCCTGATATTTATTAGACATTGTGGAAAACTCTGCAGCTGATGTTTCTGCCTGTAAGGGAGATAAACACATCACCTTAAACTTTATTTATGTTTCTTTTTCCCATATGGCATGTCTTGAGCCTACAGTCTACCATATTCTACCTAATCACGTTTTAAACCTAAGCCAAAGCCAGGAACCTCAAAAGAAATTTTATTTACCAGGAGTAGCATCCGAAAATATTAAGAAACCAGCCTTGAAGGTCTCTTCTGGTGAGCTAACCCTTGAAAACTCAGAATTATATTTGCCCTAAATTATCAGAGCAAGGAGATAGGGTTTATAAAATGGATGTGATTGGGATGGACTGAGATAATGAAGTTATAGAATCAAAAGTGATAATGTGCTGGAACTTTTTAGACTGAGAAAAGAATAAATAATTAAGAGAAAGAGAGAGAGCATCACTAGGGATGAATATCTGCAAAACACAAGAAACTCGATGATTTAAAATCTAATGTGTTCTTCCTTGTCAAACAAGAATCATGACATAAGCCAAAAGGCTAACTTAAAACTCGGACAGCACAAAGAAGAGTTTCAGAAATCATTCAAAGACTTTAAAATTGACTGCAGACACTAAACTAAAAAATTGCCAAACCTCCCCCTGCTTGCCAGATAACCTCATTCAGAAAATATATAGCCAAAATAAAAACTTCGAATCAAGCCATAACTACACAATAACACAAAGCTTTCGTCCATCAACTAGGTGGCAAGCTTCTAATAATTATACTAATGCTGCTAAAGAAAAATGGATTCACCATATTCTTATGTTATTACTTGTGGTGTCATAATGACAATGCCTTGTCATGTAACAAGCAGAATTACACATGCATTCGTGCTAGTCACAACAGTTTGACATTGTGTAAACATATTTCAGCAGACTCAAGCAGAGTAATAGACTTTCAAAAACTAACTATCCAGAAAAATAGTTCAAAGTTCGAGAGATGTCATTACATAGTGTCCTCCGGATGTTATGGTGTGGCCACATCGAGGAGAAGGAGCTTGACCAGGAAGCTTCAATTGGGTCCATCCAGGTGCTTCATTCTCTTCCTTCCACAACAAAGAGAAAACACAAACTCACCTCAGTCCAATTTTAACATTACTTACATGGTTTTAGTTTTAAGCTCTTGGACCCAGGCATACATATAAGAGAAGAAGAGGGGTGGAAAAAATGTCATTACACCATGTTAGGGGATTATCATTCATGTGAAATACTTAATGTTGAAGGTAATTGTAGCTTCCATGTAGACAATTTAAGTGTTAGCAATCTAAATCTACTGTTTATAGTGAAGCCACAGATACAAATTATATTCTATCATCAAGCTAGTACATAAAATATCAATGCATGGAATTTCTGAAAATCATTAAATGGTGCCCACTCAATATTCACCATCTATAGGACAATGGCTGTCAATTTTTGGTGATCAACCATTTCAACAGTGGCCATCCATTGTAGTCCTACCAATGCTTATCCTGGAGAATCTCCACATAATTTTGAACTGCAAATCTATGTTGTTAAACTGAACTTGGATGACTAAATCTTTTCATTTAAAAGAAACTTGATGATTAAAATTCTAAAACTAAAATAGGGATGAATATATGCTATCAATGAAGCCTAAATATGTCGTTCCTGATGTGTATTACTTCTTAAATTCCAGAAGGATACAACATATAACAAGAAGATAGCAAAGCCAAATAGCGGACTTCAGCATAAAAAAAGAAATTCCAATGGACTAAACATAAGCTAATTCAGTATGAAGTACCCATCCAGGAAAAGATTGGTAATGCAAAATATTATCATAAGTTTCATAAGCAATGTTCTCTATGTATTATCAGAATTATTTAATCAACAGTTCACAAATGCCCTGATCCCAACCAGGCTACTAGTGTAATGAGGATTCATACATTCCACACAATGCTGTCAAAGCAGACATTCAATTTCCAAATGATAGTCAAATACAGATCAAACAAAGTCAACCAGGTTTTATCCCAAACTAGTTCAGATTGACTGCATTAACCACCCACCCTCCCCCCTCTCTCCCCCAACCCTCCTCCCTCTCATTGGCATATTTCACACGAGCAGTTTATCGTTAAAATCAAATGTAGTAACTCCAACTATCGTTCATGGTATAGTCAAAATACAATTAACATTAATCTATTCAATTTAAAAAATCATACTTTTTTCATCCATTCAAAACTATGTCTATGTGTCTATAGGAAACCCTTGAATGAGTTATTTGGTTATTTGCAATGTAATGCTGCCAGAGGAACCTAATGGCCAGAAAATAGTACAGAATTTAGTCAAATAGTGGCAGATTTACAAAGAACAATTTCATCTAAACCATAAAGTGGTTGTAAGTTGTAACAGCTATAACTGGAAGGGTAAAATATATGAGAATCTGTAGGCAACGGTATTGAAATGATAAAATACCAACCTTCTTCAATGAGACCCTTTAGAGCCCACAAATCACCCATGATTGGCCCACCACCACCTGTTGAAGTTAAGAATATAAATAGATAATTCCTGTCAGTTCATAGTTTCCTAGAGAAACATAAAAATAAATTGTTATTCAGGAAAATAAATAGAGGCATTATTAAGGTGACAAAGGTAAAGTTGACATCAAATAAGGCAAACATAAATGATATAATCAGTCTTGTTGTAGTAAGTACATTCAGGTACAACCAAGCACTAATCCTCATAGAAATTTATGATCTTTCCGCTTTGTTATTGTTCCTAATTAACTACATATGACAAGGCATAGAAGCAATGAGAAAGAAAAACTAAAATGTCCATAAGTTGAGGATTATAACTCAAGTACTAATGGAGCATCTCCATGTTAGAATCTCAAGTATATTCTGTTTGTTTATGTCACTTCATGTGCATATCAGATCTAGACATGTAATGTAATTATTACAACTTTTGTCAATTAATGTTTGGCAAGGCAATAGTTCAAGAACACTATTCCAGCTAAATGTCAAGTATCTATCGCAAACACAGGTGAATCATAACAATTTTTATCAATTGGTGTTTGACAGGGAAATAGTTCAAAAAATGCTAATCCAGCTAAATGCCAGTATTTGTCACAAATGCACATGATTAGCAATTTGTAAGAAATTGTGATGAGATCCAATCATCGTGAATATGTCACAATATATAAGAGTTAAGGACTTCAAAGAAACAACTCAGCAACAGAACCCAATTTCCATGAGAGGATAGTCTGGGCTATATCACCTCTGCCACCATAGACAAGTAATCGTTTCTCAACCATGGTTGCTGTATGCCCACATCTAGATGGAGGCAGTGCTCCAGTAACTGACAGCTCCGTCCACTCAAGAGAAACTGTCCAAAAAATCATCACCAAAATGAAATAATAAGAATTTGTTCACATATAAATCAAAAAGGAAAAGGAAAGAGTTGAGAGTAAATGTTTGTTTAAAAGAATGTTAAAAGCAGTTACTTGTGTCCAAAACATAAACATCTGACAACCATTTCTTGCCATCCCACCCGCCACACCTGCATTTACATATAAATTTCAGAGTAAATAATGCCAGATAAAACACACTGCAATTTAGTTAATAAACAATGTAATTAACTTAATACACACATGACAATCTTCCGGTTTCCAATAGAAGAGGCTGTAGAGAAATCCCTTGGAGAAGGCAAGTCACCAAAACTAGTTAGCTCTGACCATTGCCATATATCTGAAGCAAGCATAAATGTAATTAATCACTAACAAGTTTGAAACAAACGAAAAAAAATAAAATAAAGGCAAGCATTATGTCAAGAACATGCAGTCGTATTCTGGAAGGCCTATGAGCTTACATATGGGAAGACAGACAAATACACCTACGAGCATAGCATGAAAGTACAATGTATTGGTGGAAGAAGTAGAATGTATTGGTGGAAGAAGGGAGAGGGGTAGGGATGGATTGAGGAAGGGTGTGATTCAGGGAGAGAGAAAGGGGAAAAAAGCTTCAATCTGAAGATGTATTTATTGTTAAAAGCATCGATATGCAGTAAATATACAGATCTTACCAGTATCCAAAACCCAAAAGTCACCCATCCTGCGGATTCAACAACATCATCAAAGAATGTCCACTGAGATTTGCAATGAACCATAAGCATATGTCACTTGCACAAACCTTTTGCTACCAGAACGCCCACCAAATATGAACATGTGACAATCAATTGAAACAGCAACATGAAATGCTCTTGGGCTAGGACCTACTTGTCCATCAGACCCACTTCCACTGCATTCTGGCTGAAACCATAGCTTGTTCTCTGAAACAATAGAAAAGTTAAACTTAAGAATCTGCAGAAAAGTTTTGTTCTCTGTGTCTCTGTGTGTGTGTGTAACAGCTTCTGAAAATGTTGCTCTTTGATTCTTGATTCTGTTCACCATGCATCCCAAGTGCATATCACCTTAGTTGTGTTCCATATTGTAAAGCAAACCTCTACTAAAACCATCTCTAGATTTTGCTATGATTGACTCAATAGTCTGCTTTCATATATGAAAGTAGAATGATCATTTAATGAGTTTCAATCAACTCAAACCTGTTAATAGCTATTCTATATTCCATTCGCATCCATTTTATATTTGCAAAATTGCACTAACAATTCGCTCTGCTGAAGGATTATGTCCAGCATTATCATGTCAACACAACTAACATGAATCTGATCTGATGTAAGAATTGTAAAGACGCAATTCTACTCTTCTCTTTCTTTTTATTTTGGTCTACAAGAGCATATGCACACGTGTGAGTTTCAATGAACAGGTTCCAGGGTTGAGCTTATCCGACGAAAAGTTGATTGGTTCTGAAGGAGGAGTTACAGTAGTAATAGATATAAGAAAATGGCTAGCATTATGAAACATGATTAGGGGAAAAGGGCGGCATTATAAGGTTTAAAGAAGTTTTTTTCTGTCATTTATTTTGGATTTCTCTTTGAAGGCAACTGTTTTCAGAAAGTCAATGATTCAGAAAACTGAAAGAAGAGTTAACAACTTATTGGATGCAACATTTATCTATGCATATTATGGCATAAGGAAATCCTACTCATGTTCAAAATCACTCTCGAATTGTACAACCTGCTAAATAAGCACAACTAGACAGAAAATGCTTAATGATTAGAAACATTACTAACAGTTAAGTTAATCATGCAGTTCCAGCGTCAAATTAGAAAAAAACAAACAAACTACTTAGAATCCGAACTTTTCTTTGTAGCTGTGAGAAACTAAATCCAGATTTAAAGATTAAATAGCAAGCGCATTCTGAAATTATTTGACAAATTCTGGTCGATGTGCATTCTTGACAATGAAAAAGATACAATTAATTAGTTTCAAGTTTGTTAAACTAAAAAAGCATTCAAGACTCATAAGGCAATGCCTATAATCGTTATAGACCGTGAAATCCTAAAATGATTTGCTTGTGAAGTTGGAAATTATACTAGAAATACTGCATGGTGAAAAAAAGATAAAACAATGTGCATCAGCAGTGTAGCTGGAGGCTCTTGAGTAGAAAATTCCAGAAATTTTTTGAAAGAGCAACTTTAAATAATGATAAAAAAGAAAAACAAATATTAGAAAAGATGATTTACCTTATATATGCCTACATCACCAAGAATAATGAATTACATGAATGTTTAACTTAGCAATTGTCATAAGAAATATCTATGCACTGTCTCTTGAAGTTGAGAGCTACTGAATAACAATAAACCAAATAAAGTCGAGAAATTTATGCAAAACAAAATCTTTTAGCTATGAGGCTCTATTTGAATGGTGAAAAAAGAATCAACAGAAATGAAAAGGGTACACAAATTCACTAATCTGCTACAAAAATCAACCATATCTTATCCTCAATAACATATAGGTCCTGGCATCTAGCTCTATCAAAGCTTACTTAACCCAGTTCAATCAGTAGGGTAGCATTGAAAATGTTCTATCTAGGACTTACTGAATAACCGCATATACATAAGAAGCCATAAATATAAGAACACCCAACAATTTAGGGGAAAAAGAAACAGAAAAGAAAACTTTCAAATAAAAAAAAAAAACTTACCGATATCATATACAGTGATATCGCCTAGGAACTTCTTGTCGATGAGGCCACCAAAGACAACAACTTTCGACTTTCCAACGATAACAGCAGTGTGACCACTGCCGATTAAAACGAAAACCCAGTTAAACAAACAAATCTGTGCACAGACAAACACACTCACTAGAGAAGAAAAAGAAATGCTAGAGGCGTTGACCTGCGAGGTTGAGGAACATTTCCATTAAAATCCGAGGAAGAAGCTTGAACCCAGTAATGCATTTCCTATGTCTAGCCTCGTAATTTTGTTGATTGGACCAAAGAAGCTCTT
>CATIWK010120817.1:0-11076 GCA_949634005.1 Mallotus japonicus
TTAAACTTGTCACAAAAATATTTTTTATTACATTTAAAAATATTGTCACAAAAAAGTTCTACTTTTAATTTTATAACAATAATTAATGACATTATTGTGACAAATTGTCACAAAATTTTAATATATTTGTGACAATTTAATTTATTATCATATATTATTCAGAGATAAATTAATAAACTAAGTATTGTGACATAGTAAAAAATTATTCACTTATACAATTTTTTTGTGACAATTAATTTTATGACCATAAAAATATTGTAACTAATAAATGAATTTGTAGTAGTGATATATATACACACCCTATAAAAGACTTCTAAGAAAAAAAAAATATCTTAAGGAGCATATCTCGTTCCTTAATATCAAGATGTATTTTGGGTTATTCAAGTTAATTTTCAGTAGTTAAATTTAGCATTGAAGAAGGACATTTATTCTCAAAAAAAAAAAAAAAAAGAAGAAGGAAATTTTATATTTGAGAATTAATTTTTGAAGATCATCATAGTTGTAAATATGTAAAAGTTCTTTTTTAAAAAAAGAAAAAACCATCCTTAAAATATCTATAATTAATAACCTACAATTTTTCATTTTATTTTCTTCTTTAATTATTAATCGATTTAATAAAATTATACTATAATTAGGATAAATATTCTTTTCTGTTAAATTTTTATACAATGTTTTTAGTTAATAAATAATTTAGTAGATAGTGAATAATGATCATTATTAAGTATTAAGATATGTAATGTAATTGTATCAACTGATTTTAATGAAACATGTAAGAATATTAGTAAATATGTAACACATTAGCAGAAAACAGAATTTAGTTGCTGATTGGTTATCCAAAAATCATTTTCTATTTAGAAATAGTGTTGTAAATTGTAGAAATATGCCATGAAGAAATAGATGGACTCCATATGGGTGTTGAAAACCTACTTCTTCTTTTTCTTTCTTTCTTTTTGTGTGTTTTTTTTTTAATTGTAATTAGGATCGTAACGCTTTCAATATCATTAAACATTAAAATTTAAAATATATTATTCAACAGTACTGCTATTTAGTACAAATTTTTATACAAGTTTTTTTTTGCATGAATTAGCTGGTTTTGAGAGAATAGCAAGGCACATGATTTATTATTTGAGAAAAATATTGTTGCATTGGTATTTTTTTTCTAACAAATAAGACTTATTGTTAATGCATCATCACTCAGGCAATTGCTGACTGAGTGAGACCCAAGAACATGCTTTTATATACACACATCCAACCATAACTAAGTGATGTGGGATCCTAAAGGAACCAGCCCCGGTTCATGCCAGAGCATACCCACGCCGCCACGATCACACCTAAGCATACATACTTTGTTTTTTTTTTAACAAATAAGACTTACTATTCATGTATGATCACACAGATAATTGTTGACTAAGTGAGACCCATGAACATACTTTTATACACACACCCAATCACAACTAAGTAATGTGGGATCCCAACGGAACCATTGCATTGGCATTGTTATTTATGTAAAATATGGTTTTCATAGTGTTTGATTAATTAATGTTGTAGCAGTACATTTGAATTATTTATAATGCATCATTATGTATTAAGGTTTGCAACATTAATGAAGTAGCATATGGGTGTCCCACTCAACATCATAAAACAAGGGGCAAAAAAAAGTAAAAAATATCCCTAAAATTGTGCTCTAATCTCACATATATCACTAACATTTTTCAAGATGTAAATACATTTTTATCACTTTAAAAATATATATTTAAAATCCTTTTATAGACTATATTAATTTTCACTGATAATGGAGTTCACTGTTATTGACATGTATACAAAAAATTAGATAAAAGTATATTTTTACCCCTAACATTTATAACAAGAAATAAATTTATCCCTAAAAAAAATTTAAAAATATTTTAATACAAAAATTTTTCAAAAATATTTTAAATTTTTATCTAATATAAATATTCAATAATGTTTTTTATACCTATGAAACTCCTAATGCTAATACAATATTAAAATAATTTATATTTTTTATGGAATTTTATCATATTTTGTCCCATTTAAAAAAATTTTGAAATATTTAAATAAAAAATTCATTTCATTCTATATAAATTTGTCATTTTTATTCACTTTTAAAATAAAAATTGATATATATTTATTTAAATATAACGAATTAGGATGAGATGGATAAATAAATAAACAAATAAATAATTATTTTTTTTTTATTTTGAGAGTGAATAAAAGAGCGAACTTTTATATAAAATGAGATGAATTTCATTTATTTAAATATTCCTAATTTTTGGAATAGTATGGAATATATTTATAATATTTTTTAAAAAATTTCATGAAAATTAGATATAAAATCCTTTTAATAAAATATTACTATTACTAGATCCTACAAGTGTAAAAAAGAAATGGTTATTTAATATTTTTATTAAATAAAAATTTAAATTTTTTTCAAAACTTTTCATGTTAAAATATTCTTAAATTTTTTAGGAATAAGTTTGCTCTTTATTATAAACGTTAAGGGTAAAAATGTACCTTTATATAATTTTTTTTGTGCATGTCAGTAATAGTGATTCCACTAATTGTGAGAATTAACATCGCTCATAGAAGAAGTTTAAATATTTAACTTTTAAAACGATAAAAGTATATTTACATTTTAAAAATATTAGTGGCAGATATAAAATTATTGATATTTTTATACTTTTTCCTAGAATACAAGAGCATGTTAAGTTTTAGTCTAATTGTGAAGCTTTCTATAAGTATTAGGGGTAATTAAGGATTTAATGCCCACTTCCTGTTTCCCAACCTCCTATGTTCAATAAAAAAAAAAAGGGAAACGAGAAACGGGGATTCAAAAACCTGTCCCACGTAAATTAGTGTATTTGTGAGGTTTAGGTATTATAGATCAAACATTTTTAAATGGAAACTAATCCTGATGGCACCAATGCAAGCGTTAGCAATTTCTTGCAGTGTTAATTACCTCTAGGGGTGTGCATCAGGCAGTTTGGAGTGGGTTGAAAAGGTGGAAGAGGAAATCGATCGGAGTCGAAAGGGTAATTATTGCAACCGAATCGACCAACATCGAAAATTGAAAGAATCGGTTTGGAAATCTGGAAACATCGGGTAGTCTGAATAGGGCAATCTGATTGGATCGATTTTGGTTGGGCTTTAAATTAAAAGTCCAAAATGAAAATTAAATCATTTTTAATATATTGGGTCGAACCATCCAACCTTTAATGCTGCCATTTTTGTGTACAAGGCCTTTGTCCCAAAAACAAAATAAATCCTATCTACTTAGTCAATTTCTATTTAGAGCTCTTAAATGGCTAAATACAATAATTACGAGTCCTAATTCAATAATTTAATGTCTATGTATATTGAATTAGGAGTCCTAATTCAATAATTAATACTAAACTAAAATATACAAATATTTGATATTTTCTACCATTTACAAAATATAATTCCCTCAACAAAAAAAAAAACTAGGGGAATTTAACAATCTCTCGGTATGTAGTTGGATCGAGTTGTCTACACAAACCAAAAAATCCAGGCAGACAGTAATTTGTATTCACATTTCACATTGTTGAACAAGTCAAGGCAGACAGTCCACATAACACCAAAGAAGATGAACTTGAAAAAAAAATGGCAGATCAACTAAAGCATAAAAATTTCAAAAATAGCAGATCAACTGAAGCATAAAAATTTCCAATTGAATGTCCATTAAATGTAAATAAGTAAGGCTCAGAATTAAATTTTGATGTCATTGGATGAATGCAAACTTAATTTCTTGGCAACAAATTGCAAACCATTCGCTACCTAAGAAACACAAAGTTGTGCATTCAACCAATTGTCAAATAAATTGGTGGAAGCTTCACCATTGCCTCACACAGACTGCAACAAACACATGTACTAAATTTTGTGTTGCAAAACTTAACCTTACTAAGCCACATTCACAGAAGCCACCTGAGGGTTTATATGGCATAATCAAAACCCTGGCAGCTTGAGGAAGTAGATAAAAAGATATTGCAATACAAAAAAGGCACACAGGTATTGTCACAGACTGAAATCAGAACACAAAAGCCACCTGAGGGTTTAAATGGCATAATCAAAACCCTAGCAGCTTGTGGAAGTAGATTTAAGATATTGCAACACAAAAAAGGCACACAAATATTGTCATAGACTGAAGTCAAAACACAAAGCAACAAAAAATGAGCACAGGTTTAATAATGCCAGAGCAAATATTATTCACAAGTGATCAACAGCCAACAGCAAGCAAGGGATCAATCAGTAAGAAGTTCAGTTGAAAAAGTAAGGTAAAAGAAGTTTAGATAGTATGTTACTGAGTATTGAGCAAAAAGGGAGACAGGATAGAGATCACTGATTCAGCATCAAATTCCAATTGATGGGACTACAGATCCAATTGGTGGGAGGTTTGAGAAGAAATATAGATAAGAGAATAAGATGAAAAGCATAATCAAGTTCAAAAAATTAAAAAAAAATTGAAGCAGAAACTAACATATGTGATTGACCTTTTTCAATGCTTCTAATTCATTAATGCTTTCTTCAACAGACACAAAAATGTTTGGAGTTTTAATCCAATCTTGAACGCAGATCAATGCTTCAACAAGTTTTGGAGTTAAACTACTCCTAAAGGCATCGAGAACTCGTCCACTAGTGCTAAAAGTAGATTCTGAAGCAACTGTCGAAATTGGGATGGCCAAAATATCACGAGCCATTTTGGAAAGAATAGGGAATTTTTATTCATTTAAACTCCACCATTTCAAAATATCAAATTTCCCCTTTTCTTCCATTTCAACACATGACTCGGATAAATATGATTCAAGTTCACTTTTCTTGCTTCCACCCACTCCACTCTCCAATTTGCTGTGCTTAAATCTAGCTTTTAATACCGATATGGATTTGTAACTTGATTGCACATCAAGAGAAGTATATTGGCTTCCACCAGTCACATTAACAACATTAGTTAGAGCAGCAATTTCATGAACATATTGCCCCTTATTCACATAATCATTATACAATTCATATAAAATAGATTTAACATTATTGAACAAGTTCCCACCAATCAGATCACCATAAATGGTGTTCAGAGAAAATTTCAGATATTTCAATTTGTACTGTGGATCTAAAACATTAGAAATAAAAATAAGGAAGTTCATTTTGTCTAGATCTCCCCAGTACTTATCAAATTTTGATTTCATATTTAGTCCTATTGACCTCACAGACGTATCATCAACAGTCCTCAAATCATTGAGAAGGCAGAACAAATTAGCAATTTTAGAAAAAAATTAATTTGAAGTGACATAATGAGAACCCGAGAATCTCGAAGTCATTTCATAGAAATGCTCTAAAAACTGAACCAGATTGTTGGCACACTTCCAGTCATAAAAGTCAGACACATTATCACCAAGGTCTGATCGAAGAGATGATTCATTCTCTTCATATTTTTCAAAATTTTTCTCATAAATGCAAGCAGATTTGAGCATCATATAAGTGGAATTCCAGCGAGTTGGCACATCCAAAGATAGAGCACACTTAGCTTCAATGCCAAGCAAATCAGAAAATTAGGGAATTTTTTTATGTATCTTACCACCTCCCTCACCCTTTTCATAGATGTGCTCAAATCTTTTAGGCCCTCATTAACAACCAAATTTAGTATATGAGCCACACATCTAATATGCACATATTTCACTTTTATGCTACTCAATCCCCAACTCAATATTTTTTTTTTTAAAAAAATGACATTGCACTATCATTGGAAGGAACATTTTCAAGTGTGACAGTGAAAATGTTTTTCAATCCCCACTCAAGCAATGAGTTCTCTAGTGCCTTAGCCATTGTTTTACCTAACTAAGCCGCTAGCATGCACCCACCTTGATGTGAAGAAACAGGCAAAAATGCAATTATTTTCTTATTAGGCTTCCACTCATTATTTATAAAATGTGCAGTAATGCACATATAGTTGATTCTTTGGATAACGGTCCAAGAATCAGTGGTTAAACAAACTCTTTTACAATTAGATTTAAAAAAGTTTTCAATTTTAGTCTCTCTTCAACAAAGATGTTGAAGATATCCCTAGTGCAAGTCTACCTAGATGGAATTTTGAAATGAGGGCATGCAACATTCATGAAGTTTTTAAACCCATCCCCTTCCACAAATCTAATAGGCAACTCATCTGTGGCTACATTTTCGCTAATGTATGTCTAATCAAGTCTTGGTCGAATTTTCAGGTTCCCAAAACCGCCAAATTTGATTCAGAATCAATAGCAGAAACATTAGGTGCAAGTTGAAAAGTTAAAAGTTATTGCCTAGTTGACTTTTCAGCTGGGTTTTTAGTGCAAGTAAAAACACGGTTCCTAAGGTATGAAGTCCCATGTTTTTTTGATTCAGCACCAAAAATTGCAACACAATATATGCATGTAGCTCTAACAATTGTCTCACCTTCCTTTATTGGTTCAAAATGCTCCCAATCTGCAGATCTGGTTTCCATCTGCTTCCATTTTTTTCCACTAGTTTGATTTGAAGAAGGGACATTTGATTGTTCAACAGAAGCATTAGGTTGCTATTAAGTGTTTTGGGACGCTTCCACCATATTTACAGGATCACCAGTAGCAGTTTTAATGTCATGGCATCACCTAGAGTGTCTATCTACATATAAAGAAGAACAACATAAATTGAATCAATGACAACCAACTGTTGCTATATGTACCAAATTAACAGAAATAAACATTAATATTTAAATTCATAGCAACAATTGGTTGATTGTGTTTAATTTTAATACTTATACTAATATAAATAAATATAATATTTGTATATAAAAGTTATATTTATATGAAAATATATTTAAAATAATATAAATTATTTATGAAATAATTAATTTATTTATGAAATAATTAATTTATTTTATAAAATATAAAATATTAATCAAAATTTATATTAATATGGACAGAACCTTTAGAAATATTATGAAATATTTTAAAAAAATAAATACATTAAAGTTATATTATATAAGTTAAAATATTAATTTACTTATATTAACTATAAATATTATAAATTATTTTTGAAGTCTAATTTATAAAATATAATTTAAATTAAATTATTAATTTACTTATATATATATTAAATAATTTTTAAAAATCTTTTGTAAATAATAAAAAACACAAAAAAATTTCAACAGAAAGTCAAAATTGCACAAAAACCAGATCAAGAACAAAATCACTAACCAAAATGTGTTTATCAACCAAAAATTGTAAATTTAACAAATTTTAACAAAATATACATAGAAGCTTTAGAAATATTTAAAAAAAAAATACATTAAAGTTATATTATATAAGTTAAAATATTAATTTACTTATATTAAGTATAAATATTATAAATTATTTTTAAAATCTAATTTGTAAAATCTAATTTAAATTAAATTGTTAATTTACTTATATATATTAAATAATTTTTAAAAATCTTTTGTAAATAATTGTCAAATGCTTTTAATTCTATTCAGAACAAGAAGCTTATGGAAATTTCAGTGTTAGTAAATCGACAAAAGCTTCAAAATTGTTTTCTAAATTTTTGGTTTCTTGAACAACTTTTCTATATTATAAAACTGCAACTTCCAAAATACTATCAAATGCTACCAAAATCAATATGGCTATAAAGTCAAAATACTATTTGTCTCTATCAAATGTCAGGTTAGTCTTTTAAATGTACAAGAACTTGCTTTGTTTGCATTGGCATAAGCTGAAATCTGTCATTATTGTGGTTCTATCTAAATCTAGATGACAGTCATGCTTTCTTTTGCATCTTCTTACACACTTTTGCTCTTAGTTTGTGTGATTTCTTATTTTACATGGAGATTGTATAAACCACCTCCTACTCAGAGCTTAGTTTGGAGGATAGAGGTTATATAATGTTTTATTTGCAATGAAGTGTGTGTTGAGGGCTTTGAGACACTTGATTACTTTGATAATCTAATGCACAAAGAAGGATTCACTGAGCAGGCAGATGCAATTACTTTTGACACCGCGGTGGATTGCTTTTTTCTTTTTAGGTGTTCAATATGGATGTGAATAACCACCCATTATTAATAGTTTAGGATGTCATGCAATTTTGGAATGCATTCTTGGCTTTTAAATTTTAATTCATGCATGTTTTGAAGTGTTTCACTTCCAATGGATATTACCATTTCATATTGACAAAGTATATTTGAGCACCCTTGTTAAAGATTCCTATTATTGACCATGAGAAGAAGAGAACCTTTGTGCTGCGAAAGGATGACTTGGCTGATGCAGGTTCAGAAACGTAATCTTGATGACTAACATTCTATCTGATTATGTTCTACATTACGCTGCACCTTTTTTTCTTTTTATTTTGATAATAAAATTTTATTATAATTCAGTTAATCGATAACTACTGCTTAATCTCTAATCTCTTATAAGGTTTTAACTTTAATTTTCATTTTGGACGAAAATTCTGTTTGATTAACCGAATGCTCACCCCTATCTATAACATACATAGGGCTGTAAACGAGCCAAACTGCTTGCAAACTACTCAGTGTTCAGTTTGATAAAAGCTTGCTCGAGCTTGTATATTGAAACTCATTTAATAAACGAGTCGAGTTCAAGTTATACAAAACTTGGCTCATGAAGCTCGTGAGCCAGCTCGTAATTTTATTTTAGATATATAATATATAAATTGGTATTGTAAAAATATTTTAGAAAATATATTATCAGAATAAAATCATACTTTTTATTAAATATATTGTAATTTATTTTTAATTCTTAATGTATAATTTTAATTTATGGTTTGCATTTTAAAAATTTCTTTAGGTTCATTTAAACTCATTTAAGCTGACGAACAACTCATGAAGACCAAGTGAGATAGCGAGGTCGGCTCGATTATAAACAAACCAAACCTGAGCTAGCCAAAACTCGGCTCGACTCGATTATACCCCTAAATATACATCTATTTATAATATGTCTATATATTAACATACAATAAAATTAATAATTATAATATTATTTAGTTCATTAATTCAAATAATATCAATAAGATTAAATTACTTTCTAAAAATAATAATTAATAAAATATAAAATATAATAATAATAATAATATTTTTTATTAATAAATTATATAATTGAAAATCATATAATATTTATAATATTAATAAATTATAATATTTATTTTTTTATTTTCATACTTTTAGTTTCTCAAGCAAATAATGTACACTACATTGTATCTATGCCCTATGTACCTACTCTTTTTGTTCAATTTATATCTATGGTTGTTAAAAAAAAAGTACCTACTCTTCAGTAGACACATACGAGCGGACATCGGTCGGTTTCAGTTTAAACCGAACCAAAACATACCGAACCGACTAACCGAAAATATACAAAATTTCAAATTGAAACCGAACTTGAATATTCAGTTCGGTCAGTTAATCGGTTTATCAATTTTATTTTTTGAAGTAATTTCTAAAATTTTTATTTATTAATTTTATATTTTTTTGTAAAATTTATTCATTAATAATATAATTAGAAATATTTTTTGCTTATAATCTTAATATTTACACATATTTTTCTAAATTAGTATATTTTTTATAATATTTTATAATATATATAAATATTTCGGTTGGTTCGATTTTTTTTCAGTTTTTTACCTTCAAAATCGAAATCAAACCAATTAACCAAACTTTTATACTCTTAAAAACCATAACCGAACTGAACTTATATATAAATGAACCAAAGGTTTTAACTGATTTCTGCACACCCCTATCAATAGTATTTTTTTTTTCTTTGAAAGAAAGAAAAAAATAAAAAGGTTAAAAATAGAGTTATCTTTTTGCATTTTTGAAGGTGACATTAAATATAGATTAATTGGAAAATGTGACATTATTTAGTCTTCCAAAGCCTTTATAGGAAAAGATGTTAGTTTATTAATATTTTTTTTCTTTTTCTTTTATAGGTCAAATATTCATTTTTCAATATTAAGGTCATATGAGTCTTTTTACTTTCATTGACTTTTTTCTATCCAAAAAAATTTGGATAGATTCTATCCGTTTATCACTACTAAAAAAAAAAAGAAGCTAGCATTTATTATTGGGCCAATTACCCTTAAAAAAAAGAGTGGTGATAAACGGATAGAATCTATCCAAATTTTTTTGGATAGAAAAAAGTCAATAATAGTAAAAAAACTCATATGACCTTAATATTGAAAAAGGAATATTTGATCTGTAAAAGAAAAAGAAGGAAAAAATTAATAAACATCTTTCCTTATAAAGACTTTGGAAAACTAAATAATGTCACATTCCAATTACTCTTTATTTAATGCCACCTCCCAAAATATAAAAAAATAACTCTATTTTTAACCTTTTTATTTTTATTTTTTATTTTTTTTCTCTTTCTTTCAAAGATTGGACGTGTATGGCAAAAAGAAGGATACTATTGATAGAGGTGTGCAGAAATCGGTTAAAATCGAATCGAACCAACCGGTTTGGTTCAATTATATAAGTTCGGTTTGGTTACGGTTTTTACGAGTATAAAAGTTTGGTTAATTGGTTCGGTTTCGATTTTGAAAGTAAAAAACTGAAAAAACTGAACCGACCGAAATATTATATATATTATAAAATATTATATAAAATATATTAATTTAGAAAAATGTGTAAATATTAAGATTATAGGCAAAAAAAAATATTATTAATGAATAAGTTTAAAAAAAATATAAAATTAATAAATAAAAATTTTAGAAATTATTTCAAAAAATAAAATTAAAAATCGGTTAACCGATCGAACCGAACCAAACCAAAGTGGTTCGGTTCGATTCTGGTATATATTTGGTTCGGTTTCGGTTTGAAATTTTGTATATTTTCGGTTAGTTGGTTTGGTTTGAACCGAAACTGTTATAACCCGGTTTTATGAATTAAATTATAAAATTAAATATTGAGATTTGCAGTGTTAATAATATTTTATATTCATTTTTATATTATTTTATTATGTTATTAATTGTGATATTTAGTTTATGTGGATTAAATAAATTTCTTATGAATTATTATTTATTTTATTACTATTT
>CATIWK010120826.1:0-20152 GCA_949634005.1 Mallotus japonicus
TGTTTAATACTAATCTTTGATATTAATGCTAATTTATGTTATAAATATGTAATTTTTATTAAAATTACCAATTTTTAATTATATTTACTTAAAATTATTATTAATATACATTACAATTAAATGATACTAAAATTATATAGATAAGTATGTTCGCGAGTTTGTTCACGAACATCTTAAACGAGCCTGTTCGCAAGCTTGTTCACGAACATCCTAAATGAGCCTATTCGTGAGCTTGTTCACGAGCCTGTTCGCGAGCTTGTTTATGAACATATTAACGAGCCTGTTCGCCAGCCTTAACGAGTCGAGCTTTGGGGTGTTTGAGCTCTGTTCGTTTATCTTCCAAGCCTCAAAATTTTGTTCGAGCTCTGTTCGTTTAGCTTAACAAACGAGCTCGAACGAGCTTTTAACAAGCCGAGCTCTGAGCCGCTCTGTTCGTTTACACCCCTACCAGCAATAAGTTTGCTGGTTCCAACGACAAAAAAAAAAAAAAAAAGTGTCCCAGTAAATTTGCTGAGCACTGTTCACAATGGCGAACACTATTTCTTTTAAAAAAAATTACATAATAATCCTATACTTTTACATTTCTAATGTTGTAGACTAATTTCAATTGATATTTTATTTCTTTTATAATTACATATGGTATTTATTTTATTTACTTTTAACACCAAATTTATATTTTGAATTAGAAATGGCTTAAAGTATATGACATTTGAAGCCTAACAATCGAGTAAAGGATAATAATAATAAATTACAAAAAGTTACAAAAGTCTCCAATAAATCTATTGGACATCTCCTCGAGAAACCTATCAGCAATCTAGTGACTTATATGATGAATATTGTAAGGTTAAGGTCATGAGTTTGATTCTCTCCACATGACCTCCCAGGTGTAAAAAAATAAAAATAAAAATAAAAAAATTATGCCTTAGGTTAAAAAAAAAAATGGTGTTGTTACAAGGTTACAGCGAGCCCGACCCGCACAACCAGAATTCAAATTCCCGCTAATCTATGGCATAAAATTCAAAGTTTTTGAAAACCCAAATCCCTCCAATCTCATGTCTCTCCCTCTCTTTCGAAATTCTTCTACCCCTCTGCCCGCCATTGAATCAAAATTCTTCAAGTAAAGCCACCCCACCCCTCCCTTTTTAACACTCTCTCTGTTTCTTCTTCTACCTCTCCATTAACCAGTCCTTAATCACACCATCTCAAAGAGATTCCCAGAACGATGCCGTCATCGTCTACCTGTGAAGTACCTGAATCCGTTTCTAGACACCACGCCTACAGCAGGAAGCAGAAGTCTCTGGGCCTCTTATGCACCAAGTGCTGTTTTTTTTTTTCCCTTTCTTTTTGATTTCATTTTGCTTCTGGGTTTTATTGTTTTTAACACTCGATCTGCTACTTGCAGTTTCTTGAGCTTGTATGATAAAGATGGCATTGAAGTGATTGGTCTTGACGATGCTGCCTCTAAATTAGGTGTTGAGAGACGACGGATCTACGATATTGTCAACGTTTTAGAGAGTGTTGGGGTGAGTTTTTCAGTATTTATTATTTGATTTGTAGAATTTCAGCTTTGCTCTGTGTCTATTATTCTTTTTGCTCAAGTAGGTTTTAATAAATCTTTAGGTTCTAACAAGAAAGGCCAAGAATAAGTATACATGGAAAGGATTTGGAGCTATCCCAAAAGCTTTACAAGAGTTGAAGGTGAAAAGAAACAAAAAAGATGGGATTTTTCTTTGTTGGGTCTTTTTTAATGTTGTTCAATTTTGAAATGCAACTGATATTCTGGATTGTTTTTATGTTATAGGAAGAGGGCCTGAAGGAGGGTTTCAATAGTTTTGACAATAAGCTGCGCAGCAATAACTGTGAAAAAGTAAGTCAAATTTCAGGTGTTATGAGTTTTCCCTCTTTCTTTTATGAATGTCACAGTAATTTTATAGTGGCACAATCCATATTTGCCTTCTTTTTAGGTGTCAGATGATGAAAATGATGAAGAAGATGACTGTGATTCTAACCCTAACACAGGAAGCCAGAATGAAAATTCAGTTGCTAGTGGCATTGCCAAATTAACCACAGCTTCAAGATTTGGTAATGGTTTTTCATTTATATTTGCATTTTTTTTTATCTTGGCCAGATTGAATCATGCTGTAGACAAAAACTATCAAGATGAATCTGATTAGACAGTAAAATTATGAATGAAATTACATTTGGCATTTTCATTAAAATCTGGGTGCAATTTGATCATTGTGAATTGGGTCATTAAGATAGCATTTATGATTATGTTGTCCACTAAATTATCAATCATAACTGTTTCCATGACTTTCCAGGCTCTACGGTTTTTCCAGATAACAGAAAAGAAAAATCATTGGGACTCCTGACACAGAATTTTGTCAAGCTCTTTGTGTGCTCTAAAGTGAGTGAGAACTTTACAGTGTTAATTCTTTAAACATATTTCGATGGAATTTTGTTAATTTGTTACTTATGAGTACTCTTCATTTTCAGTTGGATCTAATCTCACTTGATGAAGCTGCAAAACTATTGCTTGGTGATGCTCACAATTCATCGATAATGAGAAGTAATTGTTCTAACTTTTCTTTTATGCATTTGAGTCCTTGACTATATTGGATTTGACTGACAAATTCTCCATAACATGATGTGTGCAGCAAAAGTAAGACGGTTGTACGATATTGCAAACGTGCTGTCATCCTTGAAACTTATTGAAAAGGTAAAGCTCTGACTAATTGAATGACATGCGCAGACTTTAATGTCTTATCACGATCACAAGTCGTTCTAGCTCTGAGTTTCATTAAATGGCATGCAGACTCATACAGTAGAGACCAGGAAGCCTGCCTTTAGGTGGTTGGGTCTGAGAGTAAAATCTGAGAGTGGATCTGGTGATGCTTTCGCCGAGTCTAGGAAGAGAACATTTGGAGTTGATGTTACTAACGTTTGCTTTAAAAGAAACAAAGTGGATTCGTCAGCTGATGGGGTTAAAGGTGAGATGCACAACCAAGTAAAAGTTGAAGATGTGACTACAGCTGAAAGAAGCAGTATGGGTAAAGATTCACAGCAAGGCTCAAAAAGTTACCAGTTTGGCCCCTTTGCACCTGTTATTGCTGCCAAACTTGGTGACTCTGAGGATAAACTGACTCAAACTCATGATTGGGACAATCTTGCGGATACTTACTGTCCTCAGTATCATAACCAAGGTATAACTTAATGTGCATGCTCTCGAAATAGATGATTTAACCATTGCACACTTTTCACGATCCATTACTTGAAATTGGACATTAGAAATGTGTTGAATATGAAACTGAAAAGATGTCCTCTAAACATCACATGGCAAGCTGTTTGTTTCTATTTCTTGCGTGATGTGATACGTTATTTGGACTGCTTAATTTTCCGTCATAAAGCCAACTATTGCATGATATACTTGTTTTGGTTATTTTGAGGTAAACCCTTGACCAAGAAACATTTATACAGAGATTTTCTTTACCCTATAGCTCTATGTTTGGTGTTCTACTGCTGAAAATATGATTCCAATCCTAGATAGATGACAACAGTTTTAGAACATGATTGAGCAATCTTGTTGTTCTCATTGATTTTTAACTAATATAGAGTAATTGTAACAGTTAGTGTTTACATCTTCTTGAGATGAAAAGCACAGGGTGCTTGACAGGCATTGATAATCTAAATTCATGTTCCTAGATGCTTTGCAGCAGAATGTGCAGGCAAGAAGCTGATTTTACTGCTAATTTTTGCAGCTTTGAGAGACCTTTTTGCCCATTACATGGAAGCATGGAAATCATGGTACACAGAAGTTGCTGGGAAGGAACCAATACAGCAAATCTCCTGACATTTCAGCTATATCCATTTCTTATGAGCTGAGTAACTTGCAAAGCGCCGGACCCTCCATTTTTTTTCGTTCTTCCCATCAATTTTTCATACTTAAGAGAAAAGAAGAGATGTGGCTTTACGTATATGCCCATCCTCCGTATGTTTCATTTAATGTAGTGTTCAGAGCTGTACACATTTTCTCAATGTGTAGCACTTGATTGCATAATTGACTACTGCACAAATTCAATGTTTATTAATTGTTGTATCCAAATCCAATCAACTATAAAAGATTTTTTTTTTTTTTTAATCCCGTTTAAGGCCATTAAATGTTTTGAGCATCCTAATTTTCCATAGAAGAGAAGCAGATTGTTGCCGGGGAAGTTAACTGTCACATGCCGGTCCGTAACTGGTTCAATCTGAAGTACAAAGACAACTAGTACTGCCTCTTTTGCTGGGCAATTTATGGCTACTCAAAATTGTTGAATCTCAGTTTCTACATAGTTCCCAAAGATTGAAAGTTGAAACTCAATGCAGAGTTTAAAGGCATATGGCAGTTAATGATCCTTACAATAAAGTTGACAAGAAAAACGGTTCAATCCCCCCCAATCTCACGTCTTGCTAAAGTTGCTAGCATTTTTTTTTTTTTTTTTTTTTTTTGCTAAGTACTTCCCATGGCACTCACACACGCACAACGATACCAAGTAGATCAAGCCTGCAATATCTGAAAGGAGGTGCATAACAGAAAACGATGAAATTTTATTTATTACGGTCTATGAATGTCAATTTACAGATGGGCAAGAGGTAATTCAAAAAAATATTGGCTTTTCTACATCAAGAAAAATAAAGATCTGCACGGTAGCGCTACAAGGGGTGATGGTGAAAAAAGTCCATTATAAGATTATTTCCTCTTGAACACTATCATTGAGTGTCTTGTTTGGAAGAACAATACAGTTAACCACCACAACCTCATCTTCAACACTAACAGCTTCACCTGGAAGAAAGATAACACCCTGAGAATATACAGAGCTGCAAATTCTCTATTAAGAAATAAAAAAACCATGGCAACAAAGAAAAGAGTGATGGATGAAGGAAATACCAAGGATTGTAATACCAAGTTTGGAATTGAAATCTCCGGCAGCCTGCAATCAGTTGATTGAAATTTTTAAAACAAATGCCACTAGGCATTAGAGGGGAAACAGCATCAAGGAACAGATGAAGCAGTTGTGGAAACAGGAAAAACAAAGAATAAAATAGTGCTATATGATAAACTCGGACAACCAAAAGAAAAGTGGGATCATGGAACAACAGAAATCAACAAAGCAGGAAACCTAGTTTTGGCCTAATGTTAATTCAAGACACATATATTGCGACTATGATGCTAACATGTGTCATTGCAATCTGAGGCATTGATGTTGATAAACCTACAACCATGTGATTTACTGTTGCCCTGTCATCCTTTTTTACATTGTCATGAGACGACTGAAAGAAATTCAGAAACATATATGATGGTGAGCATTTGATCACTTAAGGTATCACATAAAATACAACTTGCCTGGACTCGGGACCATCTCCCAATGGAAGACTTCCACCCAACAATTGCATGTATAACAACTGCATTTTCCTGAGAAATAAGAAAATTATACAGTCAAGTTTACGATGAGATTCTGTGGGTTCCATCAAACTCCTGTGGGTAAGTAAATCAAAGTTCGAAATTATATGCTTTAAATCCCTGATTCAGTTCCTACCATGACTTCAACATCATCTAGTATGATACAACTGATGAGCCTTGCACCTGGTCCTATACGGGCATTAGCAGATATTGAGACATTGGGACCAATCTGTTTCACCAAATTTGAGAAACGTCAAAATCACAGTACAAGAACCCACAAGGGGAAAAGAGGGAGAGGAGGGAGACATAATGTTTCCAGGTTTTTGCCTTAATTTTTAAACTTTTTTGGCCTTCACAGTGATGAAAAACAAAAAACCTAGCCATCCATTCAAGTGATATGATAGCAGGTGATCGTAGGACAAAACCAAAGTGAATATTTAACTATCTAGAGTGCACTGAACAATGATATTCTTTCACTGTTGTCAATGAACCAGACATTAGAAACAAGATGGAAATGTTACCTTAGCCGTTGGATGTACTTTCGCTGATGGGTGAATGAAAACATCACCAATGATGGTGGCACTCTTTGAACCATCACCGCTAGCCAAAAGATGAGGGGAGGTATACCGAAATTGGGCAAGATACAAAGCGGAACATTTTAGGGACATACTGCGAATAGTAATTGGAGAAATTGTCACACAGAACAACTACTAAAAAGGTTGAAAAAATAAGCACTATAGCATGGTAGATAGTTTGCCTTACCCAGGAGTTTTAATTTGCTCCCAGAAATCCATGGTTTCATATGTATAAAGCCGCTTCTTCCCTGCAAGGGGAGACAGAATATCTTGATCCAATCGCACAAAATCAGTTGGAGGATTCCTGTTGAAGAAATATGTATCAGACAAAAAGTTGAACTGAGGTTCTATCAATTCTATTAATTCTAAATCGAGCACTACAACACTATCACAGAAAGATGAAAGAAGATGAAGGAAATATAAGAATTTTGGTGAACGTCTACATCAAAGGTTGACTTAAATAACATCATCATTCAGTTCTTCTTAGAAGAACACAATATTCTCAGAAAGTTCAACTCAAAATTAATTAATTACTAGTTAGATATACTACTATAATTCATGACATAAACATTAACAAAGAAAGCTCTCCCCATGCTTATTAGTTGTGAATCACTGAAACTAGAGATGGAGGAACAAAAGGCAAAACTCATAATATGCTACATTTGCTACACTTAAATTTGTCAAAATTTTCAACATTATATATGCTGAAAACTTATTGATCAGCTCAGAGACATTGATTCCATGACTCAGGGTCAAACCGCGTATGGGAATGGGCATACCTTGTGGCGGATTGAAGGGCTTCAAAGCTGGAAACACGTCTTAGGTTAGCTGCAAAATAGTAAAATCAGAGTTTATAATCTGCTGCAGGCAAGACCAACAACATGAAGTTAGCAACAATGCTAGTGATGAAACAAATTCAATACAGCAAGAAAAATGACAAAGCAGTCTTTGTTGAGGTGTATTTCATAATCAAATCCATGTTTAAAACCAACAGTTACAGGTAAAATATGCCAATGATAATAATCCAAAAACTTCTAACTCATGAGTATCCTATCAATTTAGTATGCATATCAGACCTCTGTCTTTCCGTTGAGAAGAAACACCTTGGATGGCTGTAAATATATCTGGTGTAAATACATAGACACCACAATTAATCAAGTCACTTACCTGCAACACAGCATAGATGAAAATATAATAAATGAAAGAAAGAAAGAAAGGAGAAGAATTAAGCACATAATGAATACTAAAAAGCAATGTGGCATATTTTTGCCTTTTGTTTCATGAAGACCAAAAGTAATAATTATGTGTTAATACAAAAACTTCTGAATTAACAAAACTTTGGAAAGAATTAGACTTTTTGAAACAAAGCCGTACACTGTCTTAACTGATTCTACTCTACAGCAAAAGGAAAAAAGACAAACTGATATTTTTTCTTGAAAAGCAAAAGTAGACTTAAACAAAAAGGATAATCCAAACCAATTATATTATTCAACTTCAATATGAATTGGCCCATTAATGCAAATGAATCTCGGAAATTGTACATACATAAGTTTCTGGTTTCTCAGTTGGATACTAGAAAAGAAAGATAAAATTAATATACATGGCAAAAGAAAGAAGAGAAGATTCAGGGAGGCATAGGATGGTAAATATTCAAAACACATTTTGACTTTTGCTTCCATGAGAAGATCAAAAGTAGTAGCTGACAGTTACTTCTAAGCTAAAAGAAACTTGAAGAGGTTGACCTTTCTAACTGAAATTATTTTTCATTTCATTTTAGCAAAAAGAAATAAAGGAAAAGAAAAACTACGTATCATCTCTTGAAAAGCAGAAGCAGAAAGCTGATTCAACTGGATAATTAGAAGAAAGATCAAATGATTTAAATTTTAATGGTCCATTTAGTTCAACTTAATCTATGAACTTGTACTTACAAATGTTTCAGGTTTTTCTGTGTAATGCAATAGTTCTTTTGTGACAGGATCAGCTACCAATTCACCAAACTGGCTCGCTGACTCAGCAGAAACCTGCATTAAAAAAAAAGAAGGGATAATGAAGCCAAAGTGTGTAGATATACAGCCATGTAAGTTCCACTGCCGGAAGATCATGCCTCAAAAGGATTTTCCTACACATGATTTTTAGAACTCAACTAACCTTGCTTACTAGAATAGTTCCCATCCCACCGTATCTTCTATGTGCCTCTGTAGACATCATAAGCAAAGTATAAATAATTGCTTCACAGGTTGATGGAATATATGACATTTTCAAGAAGGATTGAACAATACAAGTAGAACATACTAAAACCAACCCAAGAAGTCAAAGTAGATTCAAGATAAAAGTATTACCAAGCATTTCTGGGAGTGGGAAACTGCAGCAAACATCACAATTGAGCAAGAAGATATGAGACTGCAAAAGCATGATCAAAAGGAAATGCATAACTAAGAACATCCAAGTTCTGGAACATGTTACAATTCAAGCAAATCCACGGCATCAGGAAAAAAAAATGCTGAAGGAAACATATGTAGAAATATTTAGACAAAAGGCAAAAGGCAGGTTAATAAACAACTCGTGTGATAAGATGGATACCGGACTATCTTCCATGATTAGATCTCTGAAGTTGTAAAGCCCACCAGCTGAACCATGTGGCTTGTCTTCCTTCAAATATCTATAATAAAAGATTTAGCAATAAAAAGAAATAACAAAAAGCAGAAAACAAACAAATGGCAGAGTTGATCATCAAGTCGGTTACCTCACAGGAATTTTAAGCTCATTGGAGATTGATGAAACATATAATGCAAATTCTCGCTCCTCGTAGAAACCCACAAGATAGATCTGTACTAGGTTTGGAATCTGAAACAGAAAATGCAATCTGAAAACTAGAAGGCTAAAGAAAAACGCACAAAATAGCCAACTTGGATACTAAGAAACTAAAAGGTAAATACCACAATAATTATAACATTACAATTTAATGATGGCTTTTAAAAGTACACATACCCTTTTGCAAGCAGAAATTGGATGGTGAACCATTGGCTGTCCCGCTAAAGGAAAAAGAGGCTTGGCCACATTTAATGACAATGGCCGGAATCTAGTTCCTGAATCGTAGAAAATAATTTAATGCCATTGAATTCCTCAAATGAAGTAAACAATTATCACCATATTACCTCATGAAAGAAATCAGAATTTCAAAATTCTGGAGAGAAGTCAAAACTACCATAACACATTTTAGATTCAAAACTTCAAAAAATCTATTACCTTTAGTAGGTCCACCAACCATAATCACAGCAACAACCTTCTCCTCTGAGCTACCCATCTCCAGTCAACCAAAACCCAGATCCCCAATTCCGCAGTTTCTGAATCAACAGAGAACCTTCACAATCTCGCGCTGAACAAATAAATACCCACAAGTTGTATGAAGACAACAATATATTACACCATTGGATCCAGTGTCAACTACAGGCCAAAAGAACTCGACTTTTTTTTGTTTTCCTTGGGAAACCCAAAAAAAACAGTATTTTAAGGCAAGCCGTTCACTTTCAGTCGAGTTAGGTGAAATGGGCGTGAGCAAGTGAATGAAATGGATTTGATATAAGAGAAGAAAGGAGCAGAAGCCACTCGCTAACGATAAGTGCCCTAACACAATAAAAAGACAAAAAGTTCAAAACTTTATTGGGAAATTTCCATGTATTCTTCCTCAATCCTTACTCTTGTGTCTGTTTTCTCGTTAGTTTTCAGATCAGGACTGAATGATAGATAAAAAATGGAGCCTTCTGTTAGGACCCGCCATCTTTTGGCCCCCCATCACGCAAGAAACTGTGACAGGTTTATTCTTTGACTCATATAAGGAATCATCTAATTTTTAATTTTATATTCTACATGTGATGATAATAATAATAATTACAATAATAATGATAATAATAATAATTACAATAATAATGATAATAATAGTTATTATTATAATACAAAAGTCCAAATTTAGTACGATATTCGTGATAAATTATTAAAAAACCATAGATTTAATTTGTATTTTAATTTTCTTTTTTGGTTCAAAAATAACTATAAAAATATTTTTTTGGCTGTTATAAATTGAAAAAAGGGCAGGTAAGAACTTAATATCGAATCCTTAGACCATTGGACCAAAATATATAGTATAGAAGTATGTATTGATTGAACTAAAACAAGAAATTGCATTGCACTAGTAAATTTGGATGGAAAAAAATATACGTTTAAAGTTATTTAAAAAAATTTATATATGGTTTCCAGATAGTTTTATAATTAGAATGCTTTTAAAAAAATTATTTTAATTGGTAAGTGTGGAATATATAAATTTTACAGGGATTTAATTTTTTTTTTATTTTATAGTAAAAAAGGAAAATTTCTAATTTCAAAATTATATTATAAGAAATTTTCTCTAATAGTAATTTATTTAGTATTAGTAATAGTAAATAAATTTTTTTTTTGACCAAAAAAACACCAATTAGACTATTTAGTATTAGTAATAGTAAAAAAATTAGACTATTTATGAGATGGAGGTTAGGATAAAGCAACAAACACCAATTATAGGAAGATTGTTGGAACTACCACAACCATCATATTTAACTTTAAAATGATTCTGGTTTGAAAATGAAAAAAAAAAATGTAGGTGGTTTGCTTTGGATTCTTTTTTTTTTTTTTAATTAGTACAAAAATGGTTAATTTTCATTATTATAAAGGGGAGAAAACTGAGAGAGAGAGAGGTGGGGAATTCAAATCCTACTTTTTTCAACTAAATATGTACACTTTCATAAGAAACTCATTTGAGGTTGAAGTGTCGAAGAGTTTGGAATTTTAATACATACATATAATAAAGAGAAAATCATAAAATATCCATAAGTTTTGTGGATGGGAATTGAAATGATATAATGTATTTTGGTCTCATAAATTGTTTGGTCCCTGTAGAAATAAATTGTTGGATACCATATCAATTTGACAGGACTGTATCATTTACTTGCATGATGCATTGATAGTAGATGCCAATGGCTATCACTTATTTATTTGTTGAAGTATATACACCCTCCCTTCAAAGTCTAGGTCACCACCAATAGATGCATTGCCAAGATGACCACTGAGGGTGAGTGATAGAAGTAAAATGGAAATCTGTGGTCCTCTCTGTCCAGCACATGATCAACATATTTTATGAAGAATATGCAACATAAAAAGGCATATTCATATCATTTGCAATCTTTCTCTCTAATTTATTTCTTTTAATAAAAACATAACACCTTAATCTGAAAATTTATTCAGTAAGAGAGTAGTCGAGTGATAACTTCTTTTTAAGAGCATCCTCTTCTTTTTAAAAACCTGAGATATAGAATTGATTCTTGTCATCTGTCATCGGGATTTAAAAGGAAATAACTATCTCTATTGTTCAGTCCATAAAAAAATAGGTCACATGATCTCCAAATTAAAATAATAAATATTTATTTTGTAATATTGAAAAAAAAATCATGAGAAGATAATATTTTTCCTTATAAATTTAAGAAATTTTGGAAAAAACTATGGTCTTTACAACTCTCACACATGCTATGAACTTGTTATTTTTTTATTATTACAATACTAATATCACATGACATGAGTAATTGACTGGCATGATACAGTAAATTTTTGGAGTTGGTAAGTTGGTGATCCAGATCATCTTTGTCTGAACTTGCTTCCTCACTAAGAAGCTAAAAACGTGAAAGCGGAGTCTCAAATATTTCGAGAAACAATGGTGCTGTTCCCATTATTCATATCATACAGCTCTTTCTTGGGAATGCTTTATCAGTTGCTTTAAATTTAATAGCTGACTTCAAGTTAAAGATTTTCAAGGTCTCCGGATCCAGTGCAGGGCTAATAATCAGCTGCATATCCTGATTTGGACTGAAACCACACTGCGAAGATTAAAAATATTCAGCATGGTATCCATTATTACATCTCTGCAAGACGTGGGTTAGCGCCATGTGTAAAAAGTTAATCATCATTATAATGAAATCAGGAATCATATTCCTGAGTTTCCCTCGTTGTGGAATGCAATCATAGCTGCCAATGCCATGAAAGCACAACTCCATTGCCCATCAAACACATACCAGATAGGTTTGGTAAATGCCAAGTTGATGCATTGTACTACCTGGTGAAAAATGATCAGTTATGGGCGAAATACAAATCATCACCATGGGTGTTAAAAAAGTAGTTCAGCTTTGGTAGCTTTTATTTTAAGGTTTCATATCTGATAGAAAAACGGCACGTACAAGAACTCTTAGAAGCTTACAGTGCCCCACATTACTCTAACATGATAAACCATACAGGACAAAAAGCTAGTTCTGCCAACTCGCAACATCTTAGTTCAGTACACGCTTCGAGTATAGTACATGGCAATCCTTCTTCCTTTATTCTGTCTGCTCCGGCAGTTCTGCCATTATTTGTAGTTCTCGCAAAAATCTCACAGCTTTGAAGGAGATTGATACCAACCCCATGGCTCATCAGAAATGTATTGAGTGACCTGCTTCACATTTAGGTAATTCTCAAGCCCCCTTGTAAAAATTAGAAAACAAAAAGACAGCATTAGTCATCCATTGGAGATAATTGAGATAATTCAAACAGTTGAATAAAGCAGCACATATGTTGAGATATAACTCGATGCTCCCTACTTTATTCCCATTTTTCCTTCCAAAAAACAGAAAAATCGTTTGCTGTATGTTATTCATCGAGTCCCTAAATGTTTTGTCTAAGACAATAGTGTTTTTGTATCTAATTTATAATTGTGACTTAAAGGCCATACCATTCTCCTAATTCTCGCCCAAAACCGCTACGCTTGACGCCTCCCCAAGGTGCTTGACAGAAGCATGGCTGTGAACAATTGATCCACACAATACCTGATCGGAAAGCCTGTAAAACAGGGATAGAAGCAGCAACTTAACTCCTTAATCAAGCAATCTCAATCATATGATTGCAGAACGATTATTCACATAATAACTTGTTACTTCCAACTCTCACCTTGCTCACACGATCACACCTTTCCAGATCGTTTGATATCACAGCAGCACCTAAACCATAACTGCAAAACAACCATACAATGTAAAAATAAAATCAATGGTGTCTTAAATAGATCAAAGAATGGGTTAGTGCCTTGGTGGAGCTGGGAAAAAATAATTGTAGAACTAAGAGGCAAACATCCAAATACGAAGCAAAGTACCCAAACTGAGTAAAACATGTCCATTATCATTGCTGAGATAAAAGAGCAACTCACATAGTGTCATTTGCCAACTCAATGGCTTCATCTTCAGTGCTAAATGTTTTTACACAAAGAACAGGTCCAAAAACTTCCTCCCTCCAAATTTGCATATTGTTATTTACATCAGTAATGATGGTTGGCTTGATGAAGAATCCTTTCTTAAGATGCTGCCATTTATTTGCAAGCAATACAAATGACTTCACAGATTGACATACAAACAGCACCAATAATGAGACAACAGCAATTGTACATACCTTTGGACGATCCCCACCAAACAAAATGGTTGCACCTTCACTCTTGGCAGTTGATATAAATTTCAATATTTTCTCATACTGCAGTAATGAAGTAATATGTTAAAGTAGCATCTTTGATTCACCAGATTGAGTTGAAATTGGAACAGTAGATATCATAACTATCTAAATCAAGTAGTTGAAATGTTAACACATTGATATTCCAAACTATCCATAATTATAGGGAAAATGTAACGCTAAAATATATTGTCTTCCAGAAAATCTTAATCATGAAAGCCATAAACCTAAGCTATAATTTAACTTCCCTACGTTCTTTTCTGAAACAAAATAGAGGAAGTTTAACAATTTCTTACCTGTCCTCCACTGACGACTGGACCAAGTCTGCAACCTTCTTCGAAGGGATCTGATATTTTAATGTTTTTGCACCATTTGACAAGCCTGTCTGCAAATTCTGTTGCAATGCTTTCCTGAAACATTAAATTGGGAATGCTGATGAGCTATGGAACCAAAGAATTTATAAATGCATATCCTTTTTGCTAACACTTTCTTCTACTTTTCTCTCTCCATCAGTAAATCCTAGAAGCTTTCAGTCGGCTGTGCTGCTGCCGAGTAAGTTCTTAGTCATCAGTTACTAGACTAGAGAATCGTAATTATTGCTAAGCTTTTGGAATACAATATTTGGAAGAAGAAAAATAGTACTAACAAAAATTGGAAGATGGGAGATATATGCAACTTGAAAGATGGGAAATACATGCAGCTAATTATTGCATTTTATGTGAGTTCAAACTTATGATTCTCAGACTCAAAGAATGAGCAGTAATCAATTACCCTTTTCATTATGTCAAAAACTAAAAGAAATTTAAATGCACATACTTGTGATAATCATAATGTCTCACAAGGTAAGCAGTTCCATTTCCAAATCACGACTTATTCAGACAGGATTGAAGTTGACTTTTAAATAAATAAATGAAAAGAAGAATTTATATCTGTGTTTCTCCCCCTGGCTTGATGTGCTTTATATATCAGACCTAGATTTTCAACTTCAGTTTGCTGTAATGTTCATTATATCATCAGATCCATATCACATTATCATAACATGTGAAAGTTATTCAGTCCTCAAGAAGTTTGATTCATCCAATAAAACAACACATTTTTGTTCTTTCATGTTACACAGAAAACTTTAAGATTAATAAATTGAGCTGAACTTAATATTGTTTTGATTTGATTCGGTTCTAAGCTGTGGTTTAGATGGAAGTGTTATATGCATGGAGGACACGCAATTTCTAATCTATCAGACTTACATGCACAAGAAGACGGGATGTTGCGCTGCATATCTGACCATTTGTCCAGAAGCAACCAAAGGCGGTCCATTCTGCGGCTATTGAACCAAACAATAAAAAATTAGCATCAATATTACCATCTGCATAAATTCGTGCTATTCTCCTAAAGAATCTTAGAAATCAAAGTCTTCCCATGCATAATTTCTTTATGACAAAGGAAACCCAAAATTATCCAAGTTTCAAATGGAGCTTTAGATTCAACTAACCTTTGTCAAGATCAACATCTTCAAACACAATAATTGGGCTTTTCCCACCAAGCTCCATAGAAACAGGCTGCCAAAGAGTTGAAAAGAGTAATTGGCATGACTAAAAGAAAAGAGAACCACATGGAGAAAAAGGAATACGTTCAGCACGCAGGCATACCTTGACCATCTGAGCTGCAGATGCCATTATCTTGCTCCCTGTAGCTGTGCTTCCAGTAAATGCTATCTGCCAAGAAAGAATTTATAAGCGATTACTGTATTCATATACACGCAGCCTAGTGAACCCAAACATGGTGTATAATGAAATTCAACTTGAAGGAACCTCATATACAGAGTATAACAACAGAAAGTGAACCTTATCAACGTGGGGATGAGTTGCCAAAGGAGCACCAGCTTCAGGGCCCAAACCAGTTAGAATATTGAGGACACCAGGAGGAAGACCAACCTCTCTACACACTTCACCCAGCTCTAAACAAGTCCTGAAATAATATAAAATTATGACTGGACATAGCATGATGATCAATATCAGCATTTGTGCAAACTTGAATAAGTTATGGACATACATTGAACACAGTTCAGATGGTTTCAGTATAGCTGTGCACCCTGCCGCCAGGGCTGGAGCCACTTTCCATGTAGCCATCAATAGTGGGTAATTCCTTCAACATAAGAAACAAGCAAATCTTAGATGACAGCACAATAATTTCATGTGGATAAAATTGATGATCATTGAAACAGTTGGGACTAAGAAATTGAGAACGTGGTTATGCTCGCAATTATGAAGAGGATAGAAGCTCAAAGGTCATGCACCTAACAAGTTACCAATAACAAATTATATAACAACTGTTACAGAACAACTTCTAAGCTATATCTCAATCTGCAGATAGTTGTAACTGGTGATGAATAAGTGTGATCAGTGCTACACGACTCATTGGTATTGTTACCCATTGAAATTGATACAAAAGAAAATATCAAAACAAATGAATGATAATTTAACAAGCATTTGACATCACTAGAAAATCAAAGTTAACAAAATCAATAAGTAAATAAAGAAAAGTACACAATTTTGCATAAAAGAGCAGTAAATACCATGGAGTGATCAATGCAACAACACCAAGAGGTTCTTTAAGAACATAACTCTTAAATGATTCCATAGGAAGTGAAACAGGAGCCTTTTGCTTTACATCTAGACCTTCAGCAAGGCCAGCATAGTACTCAAAACATCCAGCAACATCATCCTAGTTAACATGAAACACATGTAAGGCACTATACAAAGTACTGAATGCAAGTATGGAAGTGAAGTAACACAGACATACTATATCCCATGCTGCTTCATCATAAGGCTTCCCACAATCGATTGATTCAAGTTTTGCTAGTTCAGATTTCTTCTCCGTAATCTGCGAAGCAACAAAAAAAAAAAAACATAGATCCAAAATTCAACATATGAAAGGCAGGCCCACTAAATTTCTACAAGAAAACAGTAAAGAGGGGGAAAAAGATTGTCCGTGAACCACATTACAATGGAGATTGGAGAACAGAACATAAAACCTCACCATCATAATTCATGGACAAGGACACAAAACCATCATCATCATCAACGATTCCAACTTAGTGAACCCAACAATATATTTAGGACGGGATTATAAAACACCAAAAAATACAGAAACAAAAAAGTAAAGACCTTGGCAGCAATAGCACGCAAATACTTGGCGCGAAAAGCACCAGAAGTAAAGGCCCAAGCTTTGCCCTTGTTCCTGTAAAATGCTTTACGAGCTGCATCCACTGCGATCTCCACATCTTCCGCAGTAGCTGCTGGAATATCACCTGAACCCAGTTCACGTTATCAGATATTAGACTCAAAAATCATCAAACACAATAAAAATAACCAACTCACGAACTAAGAACTAGAAAAAAAAAAAACCGATGATATCCTCGGTAGAGGGGTTGATAACAGGGATGCGTTTCTTGAGAACAGGCTCTCTCCATTCACCGTTGATGAAGAGCTGTCTATTGGGTATTGGGATCGCCATTCTTAGCTCCAATCAAGAGTTTTGAAGTTAGATTTTTTTTAGTTGCTGCTGTTGGATTTTGAGGAAGGAGTGTAGTTGAGTTGCTCCTTTATTTCTGGGTTTATATAAAGTGAGAGATAGAAGTAAGAAGATGCCATGTCATATGTAAATGTCCTAAACAAATTGTTCATCAATTCAATAATTACATCTTGTTCTAATAAAATTCAATAATTAGGTGTAAATATTCTATCGAAAATACTGTTTATTAATAGAAAAATAAGCAGTTTGATTTGAAATCCACATAGAACTCCAATACCTTTCTTAATTCATATAATTTTGAAATTAATATTAAGTAAAAAAAATATTTATTTCCCTCCTTGTGATACAGATGCTAGTATTATCGGAAGGAAAAATATTAATTGTTAATTGTTAATAATTAGTAATTTTTAAATTTATTTTTGTGAAAAATAATTTTTTAACACTTATAATATGAATTTCAGTGTCATCAAGATTAGTAATTAATAATTTTTAAATTTATTTTTATAAGCTACCAGAATAAATGAGTTTCACATATCTAATAGTAATGTAGAAAGGAATTGAATTTATACCTCGCTTACTATTTAAATTAAGTTTCAAGTTTTAAAAAATTAATTTTTTTTTATGGATTGATATATAACAACACATTGTATTATTTTACTTTGTTAAAAATATAATAAAATTAATATTAAATTAAAATATAAATAATGTACTAATATTTTGATAAATTTATTATATTTTTCAAAATATTTTGATTCATACATTAGGCTTCGTTTGTTTGTGGAAAATATTTTGTCTTTGAAAAATATTTTTCAGAAAAAATATAAGAAAATATTTTCTATATTTGCTTGCAACACTAAAAAGATAATAAATGGAGAGAGAAGACATTGAAAAATAAAATGGAATGCAATAAATGAGGAGAAAAGACATTAAAAAATGTATTGGAAAATGTTTTCTCATCCTTAAAATGGGAAATTATTTTTTCTTATTTTAAAGTAATTTTCCTTTGACTGATACATTATTTTCTTTTGACTTATTTTCCCTAGATAATTCAAACACTGAAAAAATAAGGGAAAATATTTTCAGCAAACAAATAGAGCCAATAAAATTTAAAAATTTTTTACATTAGTTTAGGAAATTGTAAATAATAGTCTTATTAGATATAAAGTGTATAAGCTATTAAATTTTGTGAAAATTTTATAAATATAATGAATATAAGAGCCAAGTATCACATAGATGGAAACTGGAAAGGTAAAAATAAAAAGACTTTTAAAAATATTTAAAATTTTTTAAATATTTTAAAAAATTTAAAAATTCAATTTTTAACATCCTAAACTTGATAAAAAAATTTTATCATGTTACCGTATATATTACTCCAAATGTATAAAAAAATTTTATCATGTTACCGAACGTACTATTATTATTATTTTTGGAAATTGTTGCCAAATATGTTATGGTAATAACAACACATATTGCAATTAATGCCAACTTAAAGAATTCCATACGGCACAAATAGGTAGCATTTTCATTATTTCACGCCTTTTCTATTTTTCGTAGATTTTATTTTGACATGTAGGGCTCTGTTTGTTTGTGGAAAATATTTTTTCGAAAAATATTCTTTCTTGTTTTTCAGTGTTTGGATTACCTATGGAAAATAATGTACCAGTCAAAGGAAAATTACTTTAAAATAAGGGAAAATGTTTTCCCATTTTAAGAATGGGAAAACATTTTCCAATATCATTTCTAATGTTTTCTTTCCTCATTTATTGCTTTCCCTTTTATTTTTCAATATCTTCTCTCATCATTTATTGTCTTTTTTGGTGTTGCAACCAAATATAGAAAAATATTTTTTTGAGAAAATATTTTCTAAAATATTTTTCACAAACAAACGGAGCCGTAGTACTATTTTTTTTTCTATCTTTAGAAGCCCCAGCCCTCAATAGATAGATCAGTTTTTCATAGGGAAAAATAAAAAAAAATATATAATAAATTAAATTAAAAATCAGGACCAAAGATGGATAGGGTCGGTGGAACCATTCCCATGTTGCCTCCTCAACCTAATCTTTGTATTGTTTTCTTCATCACTTTGACTCAAAAATCGAAAGTTTTAGATCATATGATTTAGCATGAGACATGAGAGTTTTAAGTTTGATTCGTGTAAAGTTAAAAGATTAAGTATCTATTTGGTTTAGCTATTTATAGCAATTAATAGCGAATACAGATAGATAGTTGATAATTAATAAATATAATTATCTAAATTTTAGTTAATTAAGAAAAAATTTCCAATAAGCTAAATCAGACACAACTTTAAATATTTTTGCCTACCACCACTCTAGTGTATATAATAATAATAATAATCTATAAAAATATATAAAGTTCAGAATCCAATTTCACTGTGCTATAGTACATTTTTAGGGCGTTGATTTTTCTTTATTTTTGTTAATTGCCACTGGAATTGCACTTCTTTGAATTGCCTTTTTTATCCCTACTGTTTTTTGTTCTCCCTTTAGTGAAACGGCGCCGTTTGTAGCTCTCCAAAATGTGTTGGTTCATTTTGCTACAGTGCATTTTTTGCCCACCAATTTCAATGCTATTTACGTGATTTGCCACCATTTTTTCCTTCCTAATTTTTACACTTTTACCCCCGTTCCAGCCCTCCAACTTCAATATAAAACTGTAGGGCTGAGCAGAACACGCCCGAACCCAAATTTTCGCCCCGACCAGACCCGAGTTTGAGTCACGGTTTGGCTACTGAGATAAAGAAACGGGCAGTTCGGGTGGAAGGAGATGGATTTATCGGATTTCGGTTGACGGGTCGGTGGATCCATATATTCTTCTGACTCGCCCGAATTTTCAAAATTACTCATTTAACTAAACGACGTCGTTTAGTAATATTAGGGTTATATAAAAAGAAAAAACCCTACTTACCTTAACCCCATTTCATTTCTTCTCCTCGCCTCCCTTTCTGTCAGCCGCCTCTAACCTTAATGCTCTGTCCTCTCTCCTCTTCTCTGAGTCTCGCCTGAGTCGCCTAACCTCCTTCTAATCGATTTCCAACCAT
>CATIWK010120888.1:0-25928 GCA_949634005.1 Mallotus japonicus
ACCACATTTCCTTGTTAAAGGCGATCCGCATAACCTCAAGTTCCCTTCATAAGAAGAATTTGGAAACGTGTTAAACTGGTCGCCCTGTGGTATAATTCCGTCTAGGTGATTATATGACTAATGACAGATTCAGCACCGCAAGAAAAGTTAGGCTTTTGAGTTGTTGAGGAATCTTCCCCGAAAGTTGGTTTTGGGAGAGGTCTAGGGACTCGAGCTCCTTTAGGTCCCCAAGTGACGATGGAATATGGCCGATGAAGTTGTTTCCTGACAGGTTGAGAACTATCAGTGACTTGAGATTCCAATTTCTTCTGGAATTTCTCCATGGAATCTGTTGTTAGATAGATCAATAGCCGTGAAAAATGTAAAGATTTTCTCCATCTCCATCTTCAATCCCTTGTTCATAATTGTCACTGACAGCTTGTGGTAGTCATTCTCTCCAACATACTTTGCCTTGGATCCCTCATTGCCAGCCGTCCACATTGCCACTAAACTTTGAAAAAGATCTTTTGACAATTCACCTGTAAATTCATTGTAAGACATGTCCAATATATGCAGCCTTGGGAAAGCAGCAAGATGGTTGATCTGACCATGTAGTTTATTTCCTCGCAATACAAGAACCTCCAAAGCAGGAAGTTTGTGCAACCAGAATGGAAAAGTATCATTTATCAGGTTGTTTCCGACGTCCAAAACGTCCAGCCCCGCGCAATTGCTTAATGACATTGGCAGTTGCCCATCCAAATTGTTGCCATTGAGTTTAATTGATCGTAGGCCTGCAGCTCCTCCAAAATCTGGTAGCCTTCCATGAAAGTTATTTTGCTGCAGGTCTAAGTAATTGAGAGCTACATTACTGCCCAAACAATTTGGAATTGGACCACTGAAGTTGTTAGAGGATGCATTAAACAAAAGGAGTTGGCTCACATTGCAGAACACCTCAGGGAGTGAACCTTGCAACTCATTAGCATGAAGGTCGAGGATCTGCAATGAAGTCAGGGATACATTGGGTGGAATTTGATCGAAAGCACTCATATAGTTGTGAGAAAGATTGACGTGAGCCAGATCATCATTCCATATCCAGTTGGGAATTGTGCCTTTGATTTTGTTGCTTGATAGGTCGAGATATTCTACTGAATTTGAACACCAAACACCACCAATGGCTGGCTTGTTACTTTTCTCAACACATGAAGAGGTTGCTCAGGAAATGAAACTTCATTGTAGGAAAGGTCTAAACTTTTTAAATTGCTCTTCCATATCCAACAAGGTACATGACCGCGAATCTGGTTGTTGGAAAGTATTAGAGCTGTCAAACTGTCTTGTACTTTGAGGAATTCTGGGAACTCGGTAAGATTGCAGGAATTTAGCGTTAAATATCCAAGCTGTGGAAAGGTAACACTTTTGTTGTCATAGTTAACCCACAGTTTGATTTCAGAGAGGTCAAAATATATCAAGATTCTCAAGTACGTCAAGGTTCAGCGCCCCACTAAACTTGTTCCCATTAATTGTAAGAGATGAAAGCCTCTGCAGTTGGAAGATAGACATTGGTACGCTGCCTCTCAAATTATTATCATTCAACCAGAAAACATCCAGCACTGAAGAAGATGCATTTGCAAAGTCCTCAAATTGAACGAACTTGTTGCCATCTAGTTGAAGATCCATAAGATTTGGAAGTTGAAAAACAGACTTTGGTATCACTCCTGTTAATTCATTGAGACTCAAACCCAAAAGTTCCAACACCGAAGAAGATGCATTGGGGATTATGTTTAGCTCACCAGCCAACTGATTCGAGCTAAGATCTAACCTTTTCAGAGAAGGAAGAGTAAACAGAGAGGATTCTAAAATACCAGTCAGCTGGTTGAAGGACAAGAGAAGGTATGCAAGATTTGGAACAATATCCCCATGAAATTGAGGGATGGAACCGCTAAAACTATTGTTAATAAGATCGAGTTCCACAATATTGGTAAGGTTTGCAAGTGAAGAAGGGATGAGTCCGGAGAAATTGCAATCTTCAAGCTTTAAATTTGTTAGGAATTTGAGATTACCAACAGACACTGGCAGTTTTCCATTGAAGTTGGTGAAAGAACTGTCGAGAGATTGAATAGCACTGGTGAGGAGAAATTCTGGAAGCTGACCTGTAAGAAGTGAATTAGATGAAATATCTATGTTTCGCAGTTGAGGAAGCAAGAAAACATGTTGTGGAAAAGTCCCTTGCAATTCACAATCTTGTAGACTAAGAGACACCAAACGTGAAGAATTCGCCAGAAAATTTGGTGGCAGAGAAGAAAAATAATTAAAATCAAGACGGAGCTCTAATAGGTAAAGAAGCTCTGAGATGGAAGGACAGAGAGGGCCTGAGAGACCACAATGGACCAAACTCAATGCTCGAAGGTCGGGTAGTGCATTGGTGACAGCTTCACACCAGTATTCCCCCTGGACGGAGAGGTCAACCTCATCGAGATAGAGATGGGTTAGAGAAGTCAAATTCTGGATAAAAGTCTTGAGATTTGGGCTCTGAAGTTTAAGCCTCCAACTATCGAATGCTGGCCGTTCGCCTGACAGATCAAGTGACTGTAATTTTGTCAAATGTGATATTCCTAATGGAACTTGACCAGAGAAATATGAACGCGAAAGGTTGAGATGAGTCAAATTCGTAAGCTTGTCAAAACCAGAGGGAATAGGGATACATCCGAAGCAGTTTCCAGCAAGGTTAAGGTGCAAAAGATGATTGAGATAGAAGATAGAGTGGAATTGGCCCGAAAGCATTCTGTAACTGAGGTCAAGACCAATGACATGACCGATAGTATCACAGGTAACCCCATCCCAGGAACAGCAATCTGTTTCCAGATCCCAAAGCTCAACTTTCGAAGAAGTGGAGTAGTTAAGAAGGTCCTGATGCAGTTGCACCAAGGCAGATCTTTGGTCATCGAGGAACCGGTTCTGTCGGACAGCTTGCGCCTGCGGTGTCGACGATAAGGATGAAACTTGAGGCGTGTCAAGTAAAAACAGCAAGAGAACAAGGGAGAAGAGTAAAGGGTACTTTCTGAAATATCTCATTTTTTTTTTTTGTTGATCCTCTGCATGCATATCTTATGGAATTGCTGACAATTGGCTCCTTAACTAAACCTGAGGGGTGTATGCCACTTAATCTATTCACGAGATAGGATATACTAATTATTAGTGGTAGAAAAGCAATAATCGTTCATGACTGTGTACCAATTTAGATTTTGAATAATTCTGTCTGCCATATCTAAATTTTTGTTCCTGCTTTTGGAAAGTGATGTGGGTGGAGACTGTCAAAGTTTCTTTTTTTGTAGAATATGTGGAGAACAAATAAATTTATTTTTATTATATCAAAATAATTTTAGTACAGAACTATTTGTACATATTCACATATTAATACTCTTACAAATACTCAAGATATTTTCTCACTTAACTCCTTCACAACACACATTTTTGCACATACCTTAACTCACATACATTTGTAAATAAGGATGGAGGTATTTATAGGTGAGGGTTGGGTACTATTCCCATCTTCTTACTTACGCCTCCACGAGGGATCCTTCTAGACACCTCAAGTCTAAATTCTCCTCTTATCTTCTTGAATTCTCTATATATTACTACAACATGCTTGAATACTCTACATAACTCTAACTTATTTTAGAGCTATTTATTGTTTGTTAACTAAAGTAATAATCTTCTAGAAAAATGTAGACAAGGATATAGAGTCGGTGATGTATTTTTCACATTTTTATGATATTAAAATTTATCTATAAGTAGAATATTACACAAATAATTGAATTAACAATTAATGATTTTATGGATGCTAACAAGCCATGTTGGTAAAATTAGAATAGAAAAATAGTGGTGTTTTGGCATTCTCTTTTCATTTTGTGGAAGCTTTTTTTAGTAAAGACTGGAGCTCAGAAATCAGGAACGCACAGGGGCATCTCAACTAGGTTGACACACCCTTAGCGTAAACATCACACTTCTAAAGGTCCAAAGAAATTTATTAAAAGAAAGAAATAAATGTCAAACATAGCAAATGGCCAAAGCCACTGTGCCAAACAAGGCAAAACCAGCAACGACAAAGCATTAAAGCTTAACAAAAAGCAAAGAAAAACTACCGAGAGATTAACTAAATCTATAAGCAGCTCTTCGGCTGTAATCATCATAAACAGCAAGACTACAAAAGCTTGGAGCCGAGTGCCACCACAAAAACTCCATAGCAGAAGTACCATGCTTGGAAAGAAGGTCAGCAGCAGCGTTCCCTTCGCGGAAAATATGAGAAACTCACACGTTCATCAGAGATAAATAATGAAGACAAAGCATCCAATTTTTCTTCAATTCCTAGGGGACTTTCTTTGATTTACGGCGGAACAAGTTCACAACGTATAAAGAGTCGCACTCAAGCCATAACATGTGCCAACCTTTGATCCACGCTAACTCAATGGCTTTCATAGCAGTTGAGAGTTCTGCAATAAAAGCAAACGAGCATCCAATAGTAAAAGCAAAAGTACCTCTAGGCAGCCCTCTTGAAGTTCTATAAATACCACCACAACCTGCAAAGCCCGGCGAACCAAGAGCAGCTCCGTCCGTATTGATCTTTACCCAATCTGGAGGAGGAGGTTGCCAGGTCACCGGAATAATGACCTGAGCTTTACCTGGATTTCCATGAACCCGAAGAGAAGAAAGCAAACGCCAATATGCCATGGTGTTATACATATGCCCAGCCTGAAAGAAATCCACCTCTCGAATCATATTCCAAAGCAAACGCAAAGAAAGGTGAATGTTAGGGACTTTGTCTTCAAAAATCACATCATTGCGAGTTTTCCAAATCAACCAAACCGCACTTACAATAGCCGAGCACCAAAAAGAGGCAACCTGAGAACTGAAAGAATGAGTCATGGCATTATGAAATAATTGTAGAAGGGAACCCGAACCATCATTGACTTGCCGAATAAATGAGATACTTCTTTCCAAATTAATGAAGCAAAATGGCAACTAACAAAAAGATGATCAATATTCTCGTCATGAGCTGCATAAAGAGAGCAGCGAGAAGGAAACTTCAGACTTTTTTCCTCAGATTATCATCAGTAGGGAGACTATTCAGAAGAGCACGCTAGCAAAAAAATGACCTGGAAGGAGGTAAGAACTCCTTCCAAATAAAAGAACTCCAAGGCATTGGATGTCTAGATAATCGAAGGAGATTATACATATTTTTAACTGAATGGAGACCATCAGAAACCTTTGTCCAAACACACTGATCCGTGTCATCTTTGATAGGAGTAATGGCAGAAATACTTGCTTGAACCAAAGCATTAGATAAATGAGAGACATTCCAAGTACCATTAATGAAATATTTTGAAACTAAGTCCATCAGATTCCTTTGATCCTTTGCGGAAATACCAAGCTGAGAAGCCACTGTTGGAACAATCCACTCATCAGTCCAAAAATTAAGAGCAGAGGAAGAGATGAAAAACCAAAGAATTTCAGACATAAGACCCACCCTCCCCCCTTCCCCCTCCCTCTAGTTTGGTCAAAAAATAAAAAAATAAGAAATGTTGTTCAAAAAAAATAAATAAGAAATAATTTTTCTTTTTTAAATATGACTTCACACTTATTCTAATAATATGTGCATGTCGTGAGGAAATAGTCAAAAAAGCTGTACATGTCGAATTTTTTTAACAACTGAGAGAGAAATTAGGAAAGAAAGGAATTGAACTTATGGCCTCAACCTTGCAATATTTATCACATGAATTATTAGATTCAATCTTTACGACCAATCTATTTTCTGCACTATAAACCCAATTACTACATATATTCCTTTATCTTACTCATTTTTTTTTTTTCTAAAATAGGACTTCTCTAGCTAGTGAGATTTCTCTATTTTTTTTTATTTTGTTTCTGCAGTACTAATATTCTGTGCACACATTTTAATCTTTAATACTGATTTGTTGGTAATTCTTTAATAGTTTTTGTTGGATTATTTTGATTTGGATAATGATTATTGTCGCGAGTAACGATATCTATTATGATATTGCTATTCGCAACAATTACCTTTTTATTTATGAGATTTTATTAAAAGAAATTGAAATGGTGACTTACATTATTAAAAAAATAAAAAAATTTAACAATTTAATTCTTAAAAATATGTGCCTTACATGTTTTTTAATTTGATATTAACTGAACCAAATTACCAATTTATAAAATATTTTGGATTAATTAATTAAAAATAATTACTTTCAGTAAATTAAATTTTATTTTTTAACATAAAAAACACATCTTCCACTTTTTTTATGTGGGTAGGTTACATCATTATTTTTTTTTTATCAAATTTACTCAAAATGTTTTTTGTATTAGTGATTAAATTCAATTTATATCACTTTCAAAAATATATAAAATGCAAAATTTTAATAATTAACTTTTTAAAAATTTTCTAAATAAGAACTTTTTCTATTTTTTCACTATTTATTTATATATATTTAAAGTTTTAATGTTCTAAATCTCTTACTTTTATTCATATAATTTTTTATATCTCTTGATATTTATGATTGAAAAATTAAAAATTAAAAATAAATGATATTTTGATTTGATTTTTAGTCAAACTTGAGAAGTTGGGTAAATAATATAATATAATATAATTTTTTTAATTTTGAATTTTAAAATAATTGATAATTTTAATTTGATTTTTAGTAAAAAGTTTAAAATAAATTATTTTTTTTATTTTTCTCTATTTTTAATGTGGATATATGATTTAAATTAAACTTAATTGAAAATTTAAAATTAAAATTTTAAAAATAATATTTTATGATTTACTTATACTTAAATTTTTTTATGTTCTCAATCTTTTATTTTTACTTACATACATTTTATATATCTTAATATCTATTTAGTAATTTTTAAAACCACAACAATAATTATTTAATTTAATATATGAGCACTATTTAATCATAATTAAAAATTTAAATAGATGAAACTCAAATTTTTACTTTTTTAATTTTAAAAATAACAAATCATTTTAATTTAAATTTATGTAAAAATCTAAAAATTATATTTTTATTTATTTTTTAAATAGAATGTTAATTCCTGAAAAATAAAAATTTTAAATTTAATTTTTTACTAATTCATGTCTTGCATATTTTAAAATTTAAAAAATTGGATCTAATTAGTTAATGTATAAAATTTTTGGTGTGAATTAGTTAAAAAAGTTGTTTTGGACTGATTTAATATTTTTGACAAGTTCATGCCAAATTTGCTAAGTTGGTGGGATAATTGACTAAAATGTTAATTTCTGAACTAATTAATCATCGTATTAGAAGTACAGGGGCCAAATGGCTACTTTAGCCGCCTGAAGTTGCTTATAAGTCAAATTCTTAGGCCTAAGTCGAAAAACCTAAAGCCAACGGACTCGGAGCTTGAGCAGCTCCAAGTCCAAGTCCAAGTCCAAGTCTAGTTCAACAAGTTTTGGTATGAGGTAACAGTTTGGTGACTAGTAAGGAGTAATCAAAGGATAACTCTTTTCTAAGGATATTTGAGATAGAGGGTTAGATTTCTGCTATTGTCGATTCAAAGGAAGGACTACTTCCTGTCGTGCAGTCCTTCGAAATTTAGGTCCATCAATTTGCTGAAGAAGGTATGTTTTAGTAAATAAATAAATGAATTTGGGGTTTTTTTTTTTTAAATTTTAATCTCTTTGTCTGATTGTTGGTTCTTGAAACGTTGGATTTGGATGTTTTGAATTAGGAAGAGAATTCTTGAATCTTGATGTTTGGTTTTCCATTGAATTTGAAGTATCACCAATATTATCGATTTCACTAAGCAATTTCATCGAACATGAGAGACTACATGTACAGATTTTACCCATGTTAAAATTGTTAAGGATGTTGATCTTGTGCTGCCATTTGAAAAGCTTTGCGGTCTTGTGCCCATTTGTGCGTTTATGTGAGTTTTTTTTGTTCATTTTGGCAGTGACGAAATAATATTCAAATCATTGCAATGGATTTGGAGGCTGCAGAGTCTAACATGAAGATCTTGGATAAGATAGATTATGAGAGCTGGGTTATCTGGAAAATTAACATACGATGCTTCCTCACTCTGCGCGAGCTAGACTTTGCTCTTTGGACAGACGAACCTCCTAAGCCTACCGACACAAGCTCACTCGAAGAAAAGGCTAACTACGAAAAATGGCAGACGAGTAATCGCATAAGCCTTTTGCTTATGAAGTGCAAGATGGCTGACCACATTTATGTATATTTGTGTCAAACAACTAATTCTGGCAATGCTAAACAGATGCTTGCTGCACTTGAAGACACGATCATGGATGACGAAAGGATTCTCGCCCCTTCGCTGTTACAGAAGTTAGTGAGCATGAGGTATGATGGGCGGGGTAATGTGATGCATCACCTTAACAAAATGGCTGGTCTTGTGCGTAGATTGAGAGCTGTGGATGTTGGTCTTCCTGAGTATTTGATTAATCAACTAGCGTTTGATTCTCTTCCTTCCCAGTTCGAGCCTGTTCGATTGGCGTATATTGTGCAGAAGGATAAATGGAAATTCACTGACGTCACACGAGAATGTAATGACTTGGAAAATTTTATCCTGCGCAACAAGGTTGGCGATGGCAATGATGGGTATGATGGAGAAGGAAATGGAGCAAGGGAAAGGAGGATTACAAAATGTTTTTGTTGTGGGAAGAATGGGCACTTGGCTAGGAATTGTAGGCAGGCCTCCAACTGAAATAATCAGAGACTCCTCCTTCAGTTATTTTTTTTTATTTTATTTATTTATTTATTTATTTTTATGGGCATCAAGAGAAGGTGAAGGTCACTTTATTACACCCTGCAAGAATACAAAGGCTGGCTCAGGAGGCCCCAGAATAAGGAGTATTCACGCTAACCATCACCAATATTCAAGACATTTTTGTCCCTCGTTATTGCCTGCTTGGCCTCTATCTCCTTCTTTAATGTCTGATTCTTTGCTTGTGAGGAGTCTTTTAATGACAGAGCTTCTTTTCAGTTACCTAATTCAAAAAGTACAAAATTAGTTAGCTTCTATTAAAGTTTGCTTGTTACTGAGAAAAAAAAAAAAAAAAAACTTCTAAGCAGAGTTGATGCTTTCATTGAAATGCATAAACTTCCTTACAAAATGCCATGGATATCATACATCGAAATGCAACATACACGAAGACAACATTAATGATAGTCACTTGAGAAAAGCACATGCAAATAATGTAAACTAGGCTTACTGATAAGACGCCCCAAAAGAAACACATTTGAACTGCAATCACTTGCTCCAACTCTAGCTTCTTCAACTTCTCAAGTTATTTCTCTTTTCCTTTATAAGAGTTGGAAACCACTTGTTTCCCATCCGATTCAGTATTGTGTATCCGACGGAAATGCCAATAACCAGTCCACATCCATATCCCATCAACACAACTTTCCAATCAAATATTGAATCCTCGTCTTCTTCGACTGGTTGAGGCATTGAATAATGAACTTCACCACATTTCCTTGTTAAAGGCGATCCACATAACCTTGAGTTCCCTCATAAGAAGCATTTGAAAACGTTGGAAACTGGTTGCCCTGTGGTATAATTCCCTCTAGTTGATTGCATGAGAGATTCATCATTGCAAGGAAAGTTAAACTTTTGAGTCGTTGAGGAATCTCCCCTGAAAGTTGGTTTTGAGAGAGGTCTATAGACTCGAGCTCTCTTAGTTTCCCAAGTGACGATGGGATATGGCCGATGAAATTGTTCCCGGACAGGTTGAGAACTATCAGTGACTTGAGGTTTCCAATCTCTTCTGGAATTTCTCCATGGAATTTGTTGTTAGATAGATCAAGAGAAGCAAAAATTGTCAAGATTCTCTCCAGTTTCACTTCCAATCCCTTGTTCATAATTGTCACCGACTCCTTGTAGTAGTTACCACCTCCGGCTCCAATATACTTGCCCTTAGATTTGTTATTGCTATCTGTCCACATTGCCACTAAACTTTGAAGAAAATCTTTTGACAATTCACCAGTAAATTGATTATAAGAGAGGTCCAATAGATGCAAGCTTGGGAAAGCATCAAGATTGTCGATGTGGCCATGCAGTTTGTTTTCCCGCAGTACAAGAACCTCCAAAGCAGGAAGTTTGTTCAACCAGAATGGGAAGGTACCACGTATCAGGTTATTTCCAATGTCCAAAACTTCCAGCAGAGTGCAATTGCTTAATGACATCGGCAGTTCTCCATCCAAATTGTTGCCATTGAGTTTGATTGATCTTATGCTTCTAGCTTCTCTGAAATCTGGTAGACTTCCTTGAAAGTTATTTTGCTGTAGGTCTAAGTAATTGAGATCTACATTACTGCCCAAACAGTTTGGAATTCGACCACTAAAGTTGTTAAAGGATGCATCAAACAAAGAGAGTAGGCTAAGATTGCAGAACAATTCAGGGAGTGAACCTTGTTACTTATTGGCATGAAGATCCAAGATCCACAATGAAGCAAGGGACACATTAGTCGGAATCTGATCAAAAGCATCAATATAGTTATGAGAAAGATTGACACGAAATAGACGGTCATTCCATATCCAGTTGGGAATTGGGCCCTCAATTTTGTTGCATGATAGATCGAGATATATTAGCGAACCTGAACACAGAAAAATTTGCAGAAAAATTAAAGATTGGCTGTTTGTTTGCACTAATTGATCAAGAATTAAAGATGCAATTACCAATTAGAATCATTTTCTAATTGAACAATCTTATCTTGCTGATAATTATATATAGCAGGAGTGTTAAAGGTTGGCTTACTTGTATTCTCAATTCCTTGAGGTTTCTCAGGAAAAGAAACTTCATTGTAGGAGAGGTCCAACGAAAATAAATTGCTCTTCCATATCCAGGAAGGCACTTGTCCACGAAGCTGGTTGTTAGAAAGATCTAGACATGTCAAAACGCTTTGTGCTTTGAGGAATTCTGGGAATTCGGAAAGGTTGCAAGAGCTTAGCTTTATATCATTAAGCTGTGGAAAGGTGACACTTGCGTTGTCATATTTAAATGACAGTCTGATTTCAGAAAGGTCAACAGTCCTCAAGTTCTTGAGATTCTCAAGTATGTCCAGCTTCAGCGTCCCAGTAAATTTGTTCCCACCCATTGTAAGGGCTGTTAGCCTCGGAAGTTGGAAGATTGACATTGGTATCCTCCCTCTCAAATTATTATGATCTAGATACAAACACTCCAGCATTGACGAAGATGCATTTGAAATATCCTCAATTTGAACGAAATTGTTCCGTGCTAGATTAACAAGGGCTGGAAGTTGAAGAATGGAGTTTGGTATTACTCGTGTAAAATTATTGTAACTCAAATCCAATCTTTTCAACAGGGAAGATGACACGTTTCCGAATTGGTTTAATTCACCACTCAACTGATTCTGGCTAAGATCCAAGTCTTTCAAAGAAGGGAGAGTAAATAGAGAGGTTTCTGCAATCCCACTCAGATGGTTGTTGGACAAGTCAAGTTTTGCAAGATGTGGAACAACGTTCCCATGGAATGGAGGTATTGAACCGCTAAAATTATTATAACGAAGATCGATGTCCACAATGTTGCTAAGGTTTGCAATTGTAGAAGGGATGGACCCGCTAAAACTATTATAACTAAGATCAAGGCGCACAATGTTGGTAAGTTTTGCAATTGAACGAGGGATCAGTCCCAAGAAATGGCAATCTCCAAGTTCTAAAGTTCTTAGGAATTTGAGGTTACCAACTGACTCTGGCAGATTCCCGTTGAAGTTCGTGGATGAAATTTGGAGAGATTGAAGGACACTGGTGAAGGGAAATTCCGGAAACTGACCTCCAAGGAGAGAATTAACTGAAATATCTATGTTTCGCAGTTTAGAAAGCAAGCAAATATGTTGTGGAAAAGTCCCTTGCAGTTCACAAAGTCGTAGACTAAGAGACATCAAATGTGAAGAATTTGCCAGAAAATTGGGGGGCAGAGAAGACAAATTGTTATAATCAAGTTGGAGCTCTGACAGGAAAGGAAGCTCTGAGATTGACAAACACAGGACCTGAGAGACCACAGTCAACCATACTTAATGATCGAAGGTTGGGTAGCGCATTGGAGAGGACTTCACACCAATTATCGCTTTGTGCAGAGAGGTCAACTTCATCGAGATAGAGTTGGGTTAAAGAAGTCAAATTCTGGACAAAAGTTTTCAGGTTTGGGATTTGGATTTTAAGGCTACTCTCACAGTCATATGCATTCGACAGATCAACTGACTGTAACTTTGTCAAATGCGATATTTCCAACAGAACTTGGTCAGAAAAACAAGAAAGAGAAAGGTTGAGATGAGTCAAATTTCCAAGCTTGTTAAAGCCAGAGGGAATAGATCCGAAAAAATTACCAGCAACGTTAAGGTGCAAAAGATGATTGAGATGGAATATGGAATCAAGACGGCCAGAAATGGGCATTCTATGACCGAGGTCAAGGCCGATGACATGACCCGTAGTATCACAGGTAACCCCAACCCAAGAGCAACAATCTGTTCCCAAATCCCAGAGTTGGAAAGTGGAGGCGTTAAGAAGGCGCTGTTGCTGCTGCAGCTGCAGTTTCACCAAGGCAGATTTCTGGTCATCAAGGTATGGGTGCTGTTGGACAGTTTCCGGTGTTGAAAAGGATGAAGCAAAAGGCTTGTGAAGTAACAGAAGGGAGAAGAGCAAAAGGTACATTGTAAAATCTTTCATGTTCATCTTGACGGGAAAGGGTGTGTGCATGTGCAGGCAGGCAAATTGTGTGGGACAAAGTCTGCAGAAATGATCCTGAATAAAGGTGGTCCAATTGGTAGGTACTACTACTAGCAAAGCAATAAAAGCATTCACTGAAGAAAGGGTGGATATCAAGCTGCAATTTGCTCCGCCTCCGAGGGCATGGATCACATATTCCTTGATAGGCGGCTCAGCTGGAAAACGTTGTAGGTCTTGCTGAATTCTTTTCAGCATCTCGTCGAGTTACAGCAAAAACTCATGTTTAACCTGTATACTCGTTTAGGTTTTGTTCATTAGTTTTTTTTGCCAGTTACAAATGGGAGAACTGGAATAACCAATGTCGAACCCAAGACCTTAATGATACCATGAGAGTTTTGACCGTTTGGCTAAACAAGCGCGGGTGTTCATTAATTAATTTATGTAAATACTCATTCTTTAATAAATAGAGTTTAAAAATCTTATACAAATCTTTTATTAAATAGAATTTAAATCTTATAAAATTTGGTTGGATTTTTATCGATTTTAAAATACACACAAATATAAAATAGATTTTAAATCTTATAAAATTTGGTTAGATCTTATAATAAAATACACACAAATATGAATTTTAAAGAGTTGTTACTAAAAAAAATTTAATAAAATAAAAAGTTAACGATTTTTTAAAATTTTAAATAAAAATTAGAAAATTTAATAAGGATAACAACATTTGCAAGCCTCAAAATAAAACACTTTTTATAATTAAACTAAATGTTCAATTTGGAACAATTAAGGACTAAAAGTTTTTAGAAATTTAACCGTTAATCCTATGCTGTTAACTCTAACGGATTGAGCACACGTGACAGTAATTTACGACACATGGCATCCATGTAAGAACCGAACTTTACACGTCAGTGCCATTTTCAGATCCACATGCCACATAAGCTTCTTCTTCTTCTTCTTCAACCCTTTCCTCATTTTTCTTTTCTTCCCCAAACATCTAGTGCAAATTGGACAAGGCATCATCAACTTTCTTCTTTTTCACTTTCCATCGTCAGCCTCTGCATCTTCATCATAACTTGCAGTCGCATAGCCAGAGCTCGGCCAAGAACATACCAAAAATTTTAAAAGAACTCTTTTAAATGCTTCTACATAGCGCATCAACTCTGATACTCAATTCATGGGTACCGCACTCAAAAGAGCCATCGCCATAACCTAATATTTTTCACCTGATCCCAAAACCCAAATCGATTTCATTAACAGCCTCTGTTGAGAACTTTTGATCTAATATGAGACTTGAGAACAAGTACACAACAAACTGGATTTGAATGACTTGAGTTTTATTAATAGTTAACTTGGCTTTTAAATAGCCAATCAATACATAACAGAAAAACGAGAGAACAATCCACTTTAGCTAAAACTATGCTAAGTGGTTACATAAACTTGGAACAATTCAAATCTAAATAAATATGCCTAAAGACTAGGACTTTATTTAACAAACAGAACCACAATAAAAACTTCTTCATTCCCTCCTTTAAACTAAATGTTGTGAAGCAATTTAGTTTATGTTAGAAATCTTGCATACTCCCAGCATCTCCCGGAGCTTCTGAAAATCTTCAAGCTTCAATGGTTTAGTCATTATGTCTGCTACCTGATTTTGACTTCCACAATGAACTAATTCAATTTCACCCTCCTTAGCAAGATTCCTTAAGAAATGAAATCTCACATCAATATGCTTACTGCGACTATGCATAACAGGATGTTTAGACAACTTGATGGTTGAACTATTGTCATACATTACTGTAATACAACCTCAATTTGAATGTCCCAGCTCCTTTAAAATTTTCTTCATCTAGATTCCTTGACAAGCACAAACTGTAGCTACTACAAACTCAGCTTCTGTGGTGGATAAAGTCACAATAGGCTGCTTTTTTGAACACCATGAAACAACACCTGAACTTATTAAAAACACGTACCCAGATGTACTCTTTTTATCCTCCATATCTCCAGCATAGTCACTATCTGTAAATGCCAACAATTCAACATTTACTCATTTCTTGTAATGAATTCCATAGTTCACAGTCCCTTTTAAGTATCGAAGCACTCTCTTAGCTGCTTGCAAGTGACTTTCCTTTGGTTTTGCCATATATCTACTTATGAGACAAATAGCAAACATTATGTCAGGTCTTGTGGCTGTGAGATACATTAAGCTTCCCACTAACTGCTTGTAGTATGACTCATCAACAGAAACTCCATCTTTATCTTTGCTCATTTTGAAACCAGGAACTATTGGACTACTCACCAAATTGCTTTCCATCATACCAAACTTGTTTAAAACCTCCAAAGCATATTTTCTTTGACATATATAAATACTATCACACTTCTATAACACCTCGATTCCAAGAAAAAATCTCATTTTCCCCAAGTTAGACATATCAAACTCCCTTAACATAGAGTTTTTAAATTCAGACATCATAGCTTCATTATCACCAGTAAAAATTAAATCATCAACATAAACACTTACAATGATAATTCTGCCTTCTCCGTTTCTCTTTGTGAATAGTGTCTGCTCACTGTCACATTTCTGAAATCCTTCTCCAATGAAATGTGCTTCAATACGACTAAACAAGGCTTTGTGTAGTTTGTAAACCAAATGCTCATTGCCCTTCTTCTCATATCCTCTAGGCTGTTCCACATAAACATCTTCATTCAACTTACAATGGAGAAAAGCTGACTTGACATCTAGTTGAAAAATTTTCCAATCCTTATGTGCAGTTAAAGCAATAATCATCCTTACAGTATCCATCCTTGCCACTGGTGCAAAAACTTCTTTGTAGTCTATTGAGAATACCCTTTCGCAACCAAACGAGCCTTGTGCTTATCAATCTTTCCATGTTCATTATATTTAGTTTTGTAAACCCACTTCACTCCAATTTTTTTGGCTTTAGCCGACAGCTCGGTGAGTGTCCATATTTTGTTCTTCTCAATGGATTTGATTTCATTGTCCATGGCCAATCTCCAATGTGCACTCTTCACGGCTTCCTCAAAGTATAAGGGATCAGTTGATATAACTTGTGCCGCATGAACTTCATCTTCAGATAGACCTTCTCCACTAACATAATCTTCCATCCACGTAGGAAGTTATCTCTCATCAGGTTGCCTTAGTTCCCTCACTCTCTCTTCACCTTCTCTAACTCCTTCATCACTAGTTTCCTCTCTATCAGTATTCTCACTAGTTCTCTCTACATCAGTATCATCGCCATTCTCATTTTCATTCACCTCTTCTTCATTTTCACCCTATTCTAAGTCTATTATTTTGTGTTTTTCATAAATCTTATCCTAATCCCATTGTTTTTCTTCCTCAAAATCTACATCTCTACTCATAACAATCCTCTTAGCAATAGGATCGTATAGCCTATAGCCTTTTGACTCCTCATTAACACCCAATAGCACACACCTAATGCTTCTACTATCAAGTTTTTCCCTCCCTGCTTCTGGTACATGAACGTGTGCTATACAACCAAAGACTCGAAAATGTTCTATTGAGGGTTTCACTCCATTCCAAGCCTCCTATGGTGTAGCATCCTTGACAGCCAATGTAGGACACCTATTTAGAACATAAATACTCCAGTTTACTGCTTCTGGCCAAAAGGTATTGGTAATGTTCTTGTCAGAAAGCATTGATCGAACCATGTTCATCACGGTCCTGTTTTTCTGTTCCACCACGCCGTTCTATTGCGGTGTATAAGCGGTGGTCAACTGCCTTTTAATTCCACTTTGTTTGCAAAAATCATTGAACTCATTTGAACTGAATTCATCTCCTCAATCAGAGCGTAGGCACTTAATAAACAACCCTGTTTCTTTCTCAACCACAACTTTAAAACATTTAAAAGAATTAAAAGCCTCTGATTTCTCTGCCAAAAAATACACCCAAGCTTTTCTACTATAATTATCGATGAATAACAAAAAGTACCTTTTGTTGCTATTAGATGTAAGAGAGATTGGACCACAAATGTCTGCATGAATAACCTCCAATTTCTGAGCTGCTCTCCAAGTACTCTTCTTTGGAATAGGATCACGGTGTTGTTTGCTGTTGATGCAATCAGGATATGTCACTCTTGAGGGACTGAGTTGAGGAAGTCCATGTACCATGTCTTTGTGCAATAAGGTTCGCAAACCTTTGTAGCTCAGATGTTTATACCTCCAATGCCAAAGATGAGTTAAGTCTTCAACTTTTGTGTGAAAGCACTGATCAGATTGTACTTGAGAAGGAGCTTGAGATTGAGTCAGCAAGATGAACATTCTATTGGCACTCATGTTGGTTTGAATGATGAGACCCTTCTCTGGATGAAATATTTTGCATATTCCGTCTTTGATCAAAATGGCCAAGCCTTTTTCTTGCAACTGTCCTATGCTCAAAAGATTATTTCTTAATTCTGGAATATAATATACCTTAGTGACAACATGATTAACTCCATTTAATAATAGCTTCATACTTCCCTTTCCCATCACAGTCATCTTAATGTTGTTCCCTAATTTCACTGAATGCCGAAAGTTTTTATCAAGTTCACTGAACATCGCTTGATCGCCACACATGTGATTAGAACATCCTGAATCAAGAAACCATGCATCTTCTCTTTTGGCATCATACAACTCCACATAAGCCATCAAAAGCATTTTATCTTTCTCACCAGGTTCTGTATAGTTTGCTTCTTTATTTCCAAGACATTCATATTGGAAATGTCCAAGTTTATGACATCGGTAACATTCCACAATTTCCTTATTGAAAATTGCTCGACCTCTACCTCTACCTCTTCCTCTTCCTCTGTATGCACCACGACCATGACCCCTTCCTCCTTCACATGTCACTTTCAAGGCCTGCTCCTTACCATTGCGCCTCTGGAATTTATGTCCATGTACTATTAATGAGCTTTGTAACTCATCAATAGTAATGGCATCAATATCCTTCGACTCCTCAATGGAACAAACAATATAGTTAAACTGCTCATCTAAAGAGTGTAGAATTTTCTCCACCATTTTCACATCCTGCATATATATCTTCTCCATAAGTTCGCATCTTGTTTGCTACTGTCATGACTCTAGAGAAGTATTATGTTACTCCTTCTCCAGATCTCATCTCAAGAGTTTCAAATTCTCTGCAGAGAGTTTGAAGATTAGACCTCTTGATCCTTGCATTCCCTTCATATTTTTTCTTCATGGCATCCCATATTTCTTTGGATGTGTCCTTCTTAAGAATAATGTCAAGAATTGTGCGATCTATGGCCTGAAAGAGATAGTTCTTCACTTTCAGGTCCTTTAGCTTCATCTCATCATTCTTCTTCTCTTGTGCTTCTGATTGCAATTCTCTACTTGCTGATGCAACATAGCCAGTCTCCACTAGTTCCTAATATTCCTTAGATTGTAAGAAATTTTCCATCAGCATGCTCCAATGATCATAGTGACCATCAAAGTAAGGAATGGCTGGTTGAATAAAATTCCCTTCAGTAGTCATTTTTCGAGTCATTTTCTATGCTGCTGCAAGAATTTTGTCAAGCCTAGTGGGGGCTCTGATACCAGATTGTTGAGAACTTTTGATCTAATATGAGACTTGAGAACAAATACACAATAAACTGGATTTGAATGACTTGAGTTTTATTGATAGTTAACTTAGCTTTTAAATAGCCAATCAGTACATAACAGAAAAACGAGAGAACAGTCCACTTTAGCTAAAACTATACTAAGTGGTTACATAAACTTGGAACAAGTCAAATCTAAATAAATATGCCTAAAAGACTAGGAATTTATTTAACAAACAGAACCGCAATAAAAACTTCTTCAGCCTCTTCATCGAGTTCATTTTCTTCGTCTTCAACACCTGAAGATTCTGTCAAAAAAATGACCAGGTCATTATCTGAAACAAATTTTAGACGGTTCTTGGTGCTGAAAAAGAAAACACCTATCAACAATATGATCATGGATGAGATCACTCTTGAGGAAGAGGAAAAAGGAGAGGAGAAGATGGTGGCATTTTCTAGGCAGGATTTGAGTTTGGATTCTGGGTTTTTGTTAAATAATGAAGTGTTTCAGGTTACGGATAATGGTGTGATGGTTTTGGTTGATGGCGGTGATGGTGGATTTGGTGGTGGGAAGATATGTGGCGGCGATGGTAGTGGTGGTAGTGATGATGGGAGAGATGAAAGAAGTACATATGTTTATTATCAGAAGATGATTGAAGCTAATCCTGGGAATTGTCTTCTTCTTAGCAATTATGCCAAGTTCTTGAAAGAGGTATAGAAAGTTCAAAGCTTTTTTTCTTTTTATTATTGGATTTATGTTGTTTCAGTCTTGGCTCAGTGTTTTGCTTCTTGAATTAGTTTTGTGTAAAGTTTGGATCCTGCTGTGTTTTCATTCCAAAATTATGGGAAGCTAGTCTTGAATTGATTAATTAATGCATATTCTCACTAATGGAAATAAGGAAATGTTTGTATATTTTAGATACCGATTGCTTTTTGGACTTTTAACAAATTAAATTCTCTATTTGATTCTAGGAAATTTTAAAGAGTTACCGTTTCTCTATAGATTTTACAGAGAATTAACTTCATCATTAACAAGTAACTGTTTAGGAACTAGCAGCTGACATAAAATTAATTAAAAGAAATGTGAATGAATGGATCTGTGCTAATTTGGTGGCTTGGACTTCTTGTTAATGTGTTGCTTTTGGATTTCGAAACAGGTTCATAGAGACTTTAAAAAGGCTAAAGAGTATTGTGGGAGAGCAATCTTAGCAAACCCCAATGATAGGAATGTTTATCTATGTATGCAGATTTGATATGGCAGAGCCATAAGGATTCTTCTCGTGCCGAGACTTATTTCAATCAAGCTGTTAAAGCTGCTCCTGATGATTGGTAAGACTTGATGATATGGCAGATTCAAGCTTTTTCAATGGGAAAGAAAGTTGATGATGCCTTATCCAATTTGCACCAGATGTTTGGAGAAGAAAAGAAAAATGAGGAAAGGGTTGAAGAAGAAGAAGAAGAAGAAGAAGAAGCTTATATGACATGTGGATCTGACAGTGGCACTGACATGTAAAGTTCAGTTCTTACATGGATGTCACGTGTCGTAAATTACCACCACGTGTGCTCAATCCGTTAGAGTTAACGGTATAAGACTAACGGTTAAATTTTTAAAAATTTTTAGTCCTTAAATTATTACAAATTGAACATTCAGGAGTTAATTGTAAAAAGTGTATTCCTTTAAGACTTGCCAATGTTGTTATCCCAATTTAATAATTTAAAGTAGAAGTTTTTAAGCGTGAATACTGAATAATGAGACATGACACTTATTAATATTGATATACATCACGTCTCTTATACGTGATTATTTATTATCAATAGACTCATTTTTTAGAAAATAAACTTTAACTTTAAATTAATTATTTTTATATAATTAACCACGTATTTTTATTAATTATATATAAAATATTTAAAATATATATTACACATTTAATAATTTGATATCAAACCAATTATAGTTGTTTAATTGGTATTTTCACCTTGTTGTGTAGCCTATTATCCATTAGTTTTCCATTGAATAAAAAAAATAATTGAATTTCAAATTTATAATTTATTTAATAAATGTTTTTTTCATCATATGGCCGTGAAGAATTAAACCCATGAATTTTTTTTATGGGAACTTTTCTATTTGCCTACTCAATTTTCTGTTAAATGCTTTTCTTCTTTGAGGACGAACCCAAAAAGGCTATATCGACAGTAGCTCTTTGGTTGAAAAATAGTTATGTTTGAAAAATGGAAGAGAAGCAATCACTTAAGCTGTATGACGATGGAAAAGAGGATGTCTGATTTTTTAGTTGGTCCTGTGCCTTGATACCCTTGAGGAACGATACAATTAATCTTTTTAGTGTTTTTTGGGCATGTTATTTGGAAACGTTTGTCCAATAACTTACCCCTTATTTAATTCAATTTCACTGAAAAATTCATTTTATTTTTAAATAAATTTTAAATAAAATTCATTTAAACTAAACTAACTTTTTTTATCAGAACAAATATACTTCATTAATAAGAATTGATTTAATTTCAAACAATTCTATAAAATTAAAAAATTGGAATTCAAAATAAATTTTGTAAAATTTTCACTTAAATCAAATATACTTACTTAGATTTGAAAATAAGTTACATAAAATTTTATAAAATTCATTTTAACTAAATAAATCTTTAAATAAATTGAACTTTCTGAAAATTGATGTATTTTATTGTATACTGTAAGACAACTTGCAAGTGGGTTTGGCTTATAATTATAATCCCTCGAATTTTGTTGTTCTTGACAGCCATACAGATGCTGATTGATGATGATGTACTAGACTGGGAATGGGGGTAGACACTGTTAATATAATTATAGCATAATTATATTATAGTGAATTCTTTTTATATATCCTGTCCAAAAAAAAAAAAAAAATTCTTTTTATATATTATTATAGAGATTATAGCATAATTCTTTTTATTATCATAGTGAATTAAAAAAAAAAAATTCCTGTGGTAGAAGATTCTGACAATACTTTTTTCTTTTAACTATATTTGAATATTATAAATATACTTACTTTGGTCTTTAACAAAATAACTAAAATATTGACAAAATTAAATCATAACTTTTTTTTTCTTTTTATTCTTTCTCAAAAATTTCAGTTTTTATCATCATTGATCATCTATTAGATAGTGGTTTTTTATTATCTATTTTTGTTTTATGAGTTATTTGATAATTCTACTGTGAAATTTAGTTATTTCACCAATTTATTATATTTTTAATATTGTGACAAATTGATATATGAACTTTTTAATTTGTTGTAAATATATTCATGATCAAAATAGTATGTGCTCATACTAACATGTCATGCTAACATGGTATACATATATAAATTTATTTGTTGATTTGAAAATTAGAAAAAAAAAAAATTCTATACTTAATATTCATAAGCATTCTATAAACATTCTATCACTGAGGTCAAGACGGATGACATGGCCCATAGTATCACAGTTAACCCCATCGCAAGAACGACAATCTGTTTCCAAGTCCCAAAATTCGAAAGTTGAACCGTTAATTTGTTGTTGCAGTTGCACCAACGCAGATCTATGGTTATCAAGGCATCGGTGCTGTTGGGCAGTATTGGGTGATAAAAAAGATGAAACAAAAGGCATGTGAAGTAAGAGAAATTCTTGCTTACATGGGGTGTGTTACATTTTAGGGTAGAATTTATGACATATCAATTGAGTGATTTATATTTGGTCATTGAAAATGAGACATGTGTCTCCTTATTATAAATTTCACCATTGAATATAATACATTCAATGTAGACAATAATTTTCCGTGAACTAAAGACAATAAGAAAAGAAGGGACAAGAGTAAAGGGTAGTTTCTGAAAGCTTTCATGTTCATCTTGACAGGAAGGTGTTTATGTACTGTATGTGCATGCAGGCAAATTGTGGCTGCCTAAATTCATTTCAGAGTCAACTCTCAAGTCTTTGAAGACAAAGTCTTGCATTAAATTCATCAATTTTCATTAGGAAGACAAGATAACGTTAAGACCAAGTTAAGAAGAATAAGTAAAGGAACAAATTGCTGAGGAAATGGGGTAGACCGCCACCCAATATTTAATGTATTACTAGTAGTCATTTTTTTTTTGAATTAATATTTAATGTATTTAATGTATTACTAGTAGTCAATTTGCACATTACACAGACTCCAAATAATATATATATATATATACCGTAATAATTTTTTTATTAGTAGATATATAATTTTTAATATGCATATTAATAATAATAATTAATTAAACAAAATAAAAGAAAAATATAAAATAATTAAGAAGGTATAAATGTTTTACTTTTTACGTTAAATAGAGAGAAAAAAAAATGTTTTTAGTTGAATAAAAGAGAGATGTTTTAGTGTCAGTAAGGAAATAGTCAAATGATAACTCCTCTCTAAAGGTATTATGAGGTGTAGGGTTACTGTCATGTCATAGTTTTTTTTTTTTTTTTGACCAAAGGGAGGGGAGGGGGCTCCCGTGGGATTCGAACCCCCACGGGGGGCTTCCTAAGGGGGAAGCCTTCCCACCCAGGCCAAGAGGCTTGGGTTCATGTCATAGTTTTTAATGTAATAGAAGAGTGATGTTTTAAATGTAATAGATTATATTATTTTACATAAAATAGAACACGTGTACTTTAAAATAATTTTTAAAAAATAGAAAATTTAATGATTTTACATTTAAGGCTTTTGAAATGAATAATGAAATATGAGAATGGACGCTTATTAAATTTTAAATTTAACGATTTTAGCGGCCAGTGTATATGTATGTATATATATATATATATATATATAGAGAGAGAGAGAGAGATTTAATTTATATTATTATTATTTTGCTTATTCAAATAAACTATATATACGTTCTATGAAAAATATTTTTATTTTATTTAGATATGAAATGAACTTAAATCAATTGACCACAATTATGTAATAATTTATATATAAAGTTAAAATTAAAATTAAAATTTTATCTAAAATTTTAAACTCGTTTTTTAATTATCATTTTTACAAAATAGTTTTTTAATACTTAAAAATATAAAGTTATCAAAAATAAGATAATTAGTATTAAAAGTATAATAAAAAATATAAATTCTATATTCGATTTTAATTGGAAAAACTAATTCTGCTTATTTAAAAAAAATTGACGTTTGAGATAATTAAAAAATTTAACAATAAAAGAGATATTAATACAAAGATAAATTATTATATTATTTATATTCTAAAATTATTATATTATTTATATTCTATATATAATACATCTGGAGAGCAAAAATTTTCATGTTATTGATAACAATAGTCACTCTCTTCTAACTTGTTTGTGCAAAATAATCGAGCGCAAGGGATTAATATTATTATTTTTTTTTGTAAATTCTTACATTTTGGATATATTATAATTAATGAAAATGTATTATACATATATAATACATGTGTTATATTTTCAATACTTATTTATAATATATAATATATGTGTTACATTTTGGTTATATTATATTTAATGAATTTAAGTTTTTTAATAGTTAAGCATTTTTTTTAAAAAAGAATTGAGTCCTAATATCAGTAAGTGCACTTAATTATCTCAACTAGGTTGGCACAATTTTAGTACTCTCATCATGTAAAAGGGCTCAAAATATTATTAATAGTTAAGCATGAAATGTTTCAAAAAAAAAAAGTTAAGCATTTCAAATATAAAAATTGTATATTTTAACCAAAAAATTAATTACAATTATTTAAAATAAAAATAAAATTATTTTTTCATGTAGTATATGGTAGAAATTCTGAGAATTCTTTTTTTTTTTAACTCTATTTGAATATTATAAATATATACATACATTGGTCTTTAACAAAATAACTAAAATATTGACAAAATTAAATCATAATTTTTTTTTCTTTTTATTCTTTCTTTAACAAAATAACTAAAATATTCAGGCTAACCATCCCCAATATTCAAGACATTTGAGATTCTCTCCCTTCTTCTTTCGTGTTTGATTCTTCTTAGGAGTCTTCTAATGACAGCTTTGAAAGGCTATGTAAAAGGTTTCTTTTTTTTTTTTTTTTTAGTAACCCCAGTCCAAAAAAGTGCAAAATTAGTAAGCTTCTGCTAAAGTTTCTTGTTATTTTTGAAAAAAAAAAAAACCACAAAGACTAATATAAGCAACATACTAATTGTTGAAATGCATAAAATTTGAAAAAGATCTTTTGACAATTTGTCGGTAAATTCATTGTAAGACAAGTCCAATAATATGCAGCCTCGGGAAAGCAGGAAGATGGTCGATGTGACCATGCAGTTTGTTTCCTCGCAATACAGGAACCTCCAAAGCAGGAAGTTTGTGCAACCAGGATGGGAAGCTATCATGTACGAGGTTAATTCCGATGTTCAATGATATGCAGTGCTAGTGTACTACTACCTCCGTTCCCGTAGCCATAGGGCTACAAATCTATCTATTTATATACTCAAACTCAAACTCTAATTGGACTGTAGCACTACAGTACATTTAAAAGGGCTTCAATTTTGCTTTATTTACGCTTTTTTTGCAATTTGAGCCCATCGATATCATGTCTATTTGTAAAATTGCCACTGCATTTTTTTTTTGTTCATGTCATATGTCGGCCTTTATGGAAACAACGTCGTTTGATGAGCTGATTTCCCTCTGCGTCCCTGCTTGCTGTTTGGAAACGACGACATTTGATGATTCCTGTAGCACTCTTTATTCAGATTTACATATATGCCCCCATTCCTCTTGGAAAACGGCACAGTTTTTGCATGTTTCTTCGTCATTTCCTTGTTAAAGGTGATCCGCATAACCTCGAGTTCCCTTCATAAGAAGCATTTGAAAATGTGTTAAACTGATTGCCCTGTGATATGCTTCCCTCTAGTTGATTGTATGAGAGATTCATGAATTAGACTTTTGGGTTGTTGAGGAATCTATTCTCCCCTAGAATTAGTTGGTTGGAGGGAGTCTCCAGCTCCCTTAAGTTCCCATATTAGAAAATTTAGGGCTGCAGAATTCTGAAAAAATTTTAAAAAAATTATTTGAGATAATAAACAAACACGTAAATAATTGACGTAGCAGAAGCCTCACTAAGAAAGATAATACGAAAAATTGAAAGCAACCTCTATTAATATGTTGATTCAAATGAATACCAAAATAGTAGACCTCAAAATTCGAAATTCTAAAGAAATTTTATTGCTCACCAAAAATTGTCTCCAAATCTCAGCCAATGTAGAAAAGTAAAAATTTAAATCAATCCTAAAATAGGAATAAAAATCAAATCCTAACCAAAATAATAATAATAATAATAATAATAATAATAATAATAATAACAACAATAATAATATTTCCTATCAGTTGTTTTGCAAACTTATTCTAAGAACTCTGATACTTATTACTCCGCATCAATAATAAAAAAAATAAAAAATAGCATCAATAATAGAAAAAATAAAAATATACAAATTTAACGTGAATCGGTGTATGTTTATGTCCATTCGCAAAGGAGATGAGATTTCACTTATATAATTTCTACATTGTTGCTCGATATCAATAATAGAGAAAATATAAAAAATATATACAAATTTAAATTTATGTCTATGGTAAAGGAGGTGAGATTTCACTTATATAATCTCTACAT
>CATIWK010120909.1:0-13036 GCA_949634005.1 Mallotus japonicus
TTTGAAAATGAAAAAGAAAATGCAGATGATGCAGCATCCAACTGAAAAGAGAACTTGTTTTAATGGGGCATCAACATAAATTAAAAATAAAGAATAAAATTAATAATTTATTTTGTATAAATTATTAAATTTAATTTCTTATATCAGATCATATACTGATCATACACGGATCATATACAAAAATACTTTTATTCTCTATTTTAATTATTAACTATATATGGAAAATACTTTATTTTTTTATTGTAATTATTGCATAATTGAAGTAGATTTATTATTTTGATTTTCTTCTGAATCTGTTTTTGTTTCATTTTTTATTTCTTATTCATTTTTGTATCCTTTCCGTTTATTTTTGGTTTCCGATTCATTTTTTTGTATACTTTTGGTTTATTTTGGTTTCCGATTCATTTTTTCTATTTTAGTGACACGTTATACATAACATGCATACATGCCTTTTCAGATATGGACACATTCCAAACCCATTTTTATATATCTTGTTATTGTAATTAACCATAAATGGAAAATACCTCATTCTTTATTGTAATAAAGCATTCAATCAAAAAGGGAACTTGATTTAATGGGGCATCAGCATAAATTAAAAGTCAAGAATAAAATCAATAATTTATTTTGTATAAATTATTAACTTTAATTTCTTATATCGGATAAGATACGGATCATATACTGATCAGATATGAATTACTGATCAGATATGGATCAAATATGAATCATATACAGATCATATACGAAAATACTTTTATTCTATATTTTAATTATTAACCATATACTGAACATACTTCATTCTTTATTGTAATTATTAACTTTTTTTGAAAGTATTATATTCAATTGTTAAATATATAATAAAAAAAAATTAACTAAATTATTGAGGGTAAACATTTTTTTATATAAAAAATTTATTGAAAAATTTATTATTATTACGTATACAATGTATAAGACATGTAAAATATACTTAAAAGTATACAAACTTGTAAAAATATATACAAAATTGACAACAACAAAAAAAAGCAATAATAATTTAACTCATCTCTTCCTTTTCAAAAAAAAAAAAAATTTAACTCATCTCTTCATATTCCTGTAAAATCCAAAGAATAAGATCGATAACCAAACAAGTAAGATAATCCAACGGCCAGAACCACCCCAAATGAGTGCCAATCTGACTCATCTAAGATTTCATGCTTTATTTTCTTCAATTCACTATTATGAATCAAAAACTTGAATAGTACAAACTCAAAACAAATTAAGAAGTGAATGATTTATTGATCAACAACAGTGGCTAATAAATAGCCTTACAATAACAAATTAAGAGAAAAAACAGCCTACGTTTCAAACACGTAGCAAAACGATAGAGAATGAGTCAAAACTGGAAACTACCCTACATAATAGGGATTATTAAAACAAACAAATCTAAACAATAAAGAAGCCCATATCTTGACACCCTCCCTTAAACTAATTGCTAGCCCAACAATTAGTTTACATCTGAAATTTCACAAACACCCATCAGTTCCCTTAGCTTTAGAAACGTGTCAAACTTGAGAGGCTTAGTCATCATGTCTACAATCTGATCTTGTGTGCCACAATGAACTAACTCCACTACTCCATCTTTAGTAAGATCACACAGAAAATGAAAGCGAACATCTATGTGTTTGCTTCGGCCATGCATCATTGGATTCTTTGATAATTTAATTGTTAAACTATTATCATAAAATACAGTAGCACATTTGCTTTGTGTATGACCAAACTTTTCCAAGATTCTTCTCATCCAAATAGTTTGAGATGCACAAGATGCTGTAGCTATGAATTATGCTTCAGTTGTGGAGAGTGAAACAACCGGCTACTTTCTAGAATACCAAGACACAGCTCTAGAACTCAACATGAACACATACCTCGACGTGCTTTTTCTATCTTCTAAATCACCAGCATAGTCACTATTAGTAAAAGCAACTAATTCATCATTTCCTCCCTTCTTGTAAAAGATCCCAAGATTTATGGTGCCTTTCAAGTATCTTAGCACCCTTTTTTGTAGCCTGCAAGTGAAGCTCAGTTGGCTGTCCTATGTATCTACTAATTAAATTTACTACAAACATCAAATCGGGTCTAGTTGCTGTTAGGTACATAAGACTTCCTACCACTTGCTTGAAAAATGTTTCACAAACTTTGACTCCATTTTCATCTTTGAAAACTTTAAAACCTAGAACAATTGGACTATGAACAGAATTACTCTCCTCCATCCCAAATTTCTTTAACACATCTGAGGCATATTTCCTTTGACTGATGAAAATGCCATCAGATTTTTACAGCACTTTAATTCTAAGAAAGTATCTCATCTTTCCCAAATCATTCATATCAAACTCATACATCATAGAGTTGTTGAACTCAAAAAACATTGATGCATCATTTTCAGTAAAAATAAGATCATCAACGTATACATTCACAATTAAAATTTTACCTTCTCTGCTTGTTTTGATAAATAAGGAATGTTCGCTGTGACACTTCTCAAAGACTTCATTTACAAAGTGTGCTTCTATGCGACTAAACCAAGCTCGTGGAGCTTGTTTGAGTTCGTACAATGCTTTCTTCAGCTTATACACCTAGTGCAGATTGTCCTTTTGCTCATAGCCTTTTAGTTGCTCAACAAACACCTCTTCACTCAGCTCCCTATGGAGAAAAGCTGATTTTACATCAAGTTGGTAAATTGTCCACCCCTTTTCAGCTGCAAGAGCAATAATCATCCGAACTATATCCATCCTTGCCACTAGTGCAAAAACCTCAGTGTATCAACTCCATATTGCTGCGTATAGCCTTTTTCCACAAGGCGCACCTTATACTTGTCTACCTCTCCATGCTCATTAAGCTTTATTTTGTAAATCCACTTGACACCAATCTTCTTTGCTCCTACAGGTAAATCAGTAAGCACCCAAGTATCATTCTTTTCAATGGATTTTATTTTAGAATCCATTACAGCTCTCCATTTTGCACTTTTCACAGCCTTTTCATAAGAAATGGGATCTGTAAACATAAAAAAATGCTAGATTAGTCTCATCTTCTTTAAATATGCCTTCACCCGTTTCATAATCTCTCATCCAAATTGGTGGCCTTCTAACTCTCCCTTCACTGGAACTAGGTGAACTCTCTTCATTTATTGGATTTGGGGAAACAGCTACAACATCCTCTGTACCATTTTCATCTTCACTATCCATCTCATCTTCATTATTTGTGGCAGTATTATCTCCCCATTCCAACACAGCTACCTCCTGTTCTTCATAGCTCTTATCCTAATCCCAAGATTTTCCTTCTTCGAAAATGACATCCATGCTAATCACAATCTTCTTGGTTATTGGATTATAGAGCCTATATGCTTTAGACTCTTCACTAACCCCCAACAACACACAAGTAACACTTTTGTCTTTTAACTTGGTTCTTTTGACATCAGGTATATGAACATGTGAGATACAGCCAAACACTCGAAAATATTCAACTGAAGGCTTGACTCCACTCCAAGCTTCCTCTAGAGTCATGTTCTGTACTGCTAGAGTAGGACTTCGGTTTAGAATATGCACTGTCCAATTCACAGCTTCTGGCTAAAAAGTCTTTGGAATCTTCTTCTCTGAAAGCATACTTCGAACCATGTTCATAATGGTTTGATTTTTCCTCTCCGCCACTCCGTTCTGTTGTGGAGTATAAGCTGTTGTCAACTGCCTCTTTATGCCATTTTCTTTACAAAAATCATTAAACTCTTGTGAAGTAAACTCCCCCCTCAATCAGTATGCAAACATTTAATATAAGAACCCGTTTCATTTTTAACATAATTCTTATACTGTTTAAAGATAACTAAAGCTTCAGATTTTTCAACCAAGAAGTAAATCCATATTTTTCAACTGAAATCATCAATGAAGCTAATTAGGTACCTCTTTTTGCTGTTTGAGGTTGGTGTGATAGGGCCATATATGTCAGCATGAATGAGTTGAAGTTGTAAGGATGCTCTCCAAGTGCTCCTCTTTGGAATTGGATCTCTATGCTGCTTACCAACCATGCAATTAGTACATATAATTTTTGAAGCTTCAAATTGTGGTAGTCCGTTCACCATCTTTTTGTCTTGAAGAGTTCTTAATCCTCTGTGACTCAAGTGTCCATATCGGCAGTGCCAGAGATGAGATACATCTTATGTAGTCATGTGAAAGCAAGCTGGTTTCTTTGATTGTAATGTAGTCAACAAGACAAACATTCTATTGGTGGACATCTTTGATTGAGTGATTAAGCCCTTCTCTGGATGATAAATCTTACACTTGCCATGTTGAATAAGAATTACTAAACCTTTCTCCTGCAGCTGCCCAATGCTTCGTAAGTTATTTTTCAATTCAGGTACATAAAACACCTTGGTGACTACATGATTGCATCCATTCACTTTTAACCTTACATTACCCTTCCCCATCACTATCATTTTTTAGTTATTTCCCAGCTTCACCATTTGTCTAAAGTTTTCATTGAGATCACAGAAGAGGGCTTTATCTCCACACATATGGTTGCTACAGCCCGAATCTAAGAACCAAACATCTTCTACTTTATCAACATAGGACATCAGCAACATTGCTTCTTCTTCTCCAAACTCAGCATAATTGGCCTCTTTGTCCCATTTTGGACACTCATATTGAAAGTGTCCAAGTTGGTGACACTTGTAGCATTCTACAGTGGCTTTATTAAAGGATTGGCGTCCTCTGCCTCTAGAGGATCCACGACCACGACCTCTTCCTCCTCCACTTTCCACATGAGTTACCTTCAGTGCCTGCTCTTCTCCATTATGCTTGCGAAACTTCTGCTCATGAATAATTAATGAACTTTGCAGCTTATCAATTGATAGTCGATCAATGTCTTTTGACTCTTCAATTGAGCAAACAATATAATTGAATTTATCACTCAATGATCGAAGTATTTTTTTGAATATTGCAACATCTCTCATCTATTCACCATAAACTCTCATCTTATTGGCAACAAACATCACTCTTGAGAAATACTCAGAGACACCTTCACCAGCTTTCATCTTAAGAGTTTCAAACTCTTTGCGAAGAGCTTGAAGAATGGATTGTTTCACCCTTTCATTGCCTTCATACTTCTTTTTATAGAGTCACATATCTGTTTGGATGTGTCTTTCAGCAAGATGGTCTCTAGAATAGTTTGATCAATAGCTTGAAATAGATAATTCTTCACTTTCAAGTCTTTCAGCTTCAACTCATCAGGCTTCTTTTAATGTACCTCTGTCAATACTGCTCCGCTTTCAGACTTAACATAATCACTCTCCACAAGACTCCAGTACTCCTTGGATCTTAAAAAATTTTCCATCAACATGCTCCAATGATCATAATGACCATCAAAGCGAGGAATAGCAGGTTGTACAAAATTGCCTTCAGTCATCATCTCTGTTGCTGCTGCAAATCACAAAGATTGCTGCTTTGTTTCTTCAAGCCCAATGGGGTTTTTGATACCAGAATGTTATGAATTAAAAACTTAAATAGTACAGACTCAAAACAAACTGAGAAGTGAATGATTTATTGATCAACAACAGTGGCTAATAAATAGCCTTACAATAATAAATTAAGAGAAAAAACAGCCTACATTTCAAACACGTAGCAAAACGATAGAGAATGAGTCAAAGCTGGAAACTACCCTACATAATAGGGATTATTAAAATAAATAAATCTAAATAATAAAGAGGCCCATATCTTGACATTCACCCATTATAAATAATTCCAAAGGAAAGAGCAAGAGGGCCTCAAGATTGTTACACAAAATCTACTGTCATACTCACTAAATAAGCATGTTTAGTGACATCCATGGATATCGAACTTGTTGGATTTTCAGAGAAATGCCATTCAACATCATTTAAGCAGGCCTCCAAGTCCAAATGCAACATCATCTGGCAGCTCTTTGCAATAACAACCAATGCTTCATCATCAATTCCAAAAATCCATGCTATTCAAACCGAATACTTACCAATATATAATACAATTTCTAATCTGATAAACATCAAATCATTAAGACAGGACCATGGCTTGCACAAACAGCTCTATCAATCACAAAGCAAATATTCATTATAAAAATTTGAGAATAAAATAAAAGTAGAAAACAACAATAAGCATCAGGTCTAAACCAATATTCATTACAAAGTAACTAAAAAAAATTCATTATAAACAGAGTAACTACTAAACTGGGCAAGGAGAGTAACTAAAAAAATTCATTACAACCCACAAGATATAATTCAAGTTGAAACAGTAGGAAACAAAAAAAACTACTACAAAAGAATAGCGTACTGAGAACAAGTCAGAAATTGCAATAAACCAATTCCAACCATTAACAAACCACATAGCATCCAAGTAGTACAACAAAATAGATAGGTAGCTGTGGAGAAATAGAAAATAATTCCCATTATTTTTAACAAAACACTTCATTATTCATTGCAATAGCAATACCAAAAACAAGAATTGAAAGGTAGGTTTTTAAAATTGGACTGATCGATGAATTGTCAAGGGCAGTGGTGGGTGGGTCTGTTCCCTTCTTGAAGCTATTATTACTTGTGGTAGCGGTGGAGCCCAAACCAGCTGCTGTTGATGTTGGGATGGGATCTTGCCTTCTTCCTAACATACCCATATATGGAAATCAACAAAAAAACAAGAAAAAGTAAATAAATAAATGATACTAGAAATAGGATTTCTGAAGTTAACTTTGGCAGATCAAGTGCAGGCTTAAAGAGAACAAAAGGAGAATTGAGAAAGAAGACTGAACGTCATCGGAGGAGTCGCTGGTAACAGAGAGGTCATGGTGATAGTGACGATGTCGGAGGAAAATGAAGATGCGCGGAGGAGAGATGAGATTTTTTTTAGCGTTCTTTTTTTTGTGTGGCTTACGTCAAGAGACACGGAGGTAAATATTTTTTGTTTTTGCAGGTATTTTAGTAAATTATGAAAAGTGGGTGCATTTTGGTGTATGGGGACCCTTTTTTTTAGCATTATTGTTAAAATCCTAAATAACAACTAAATAAAAGATTAAAACACAGTAAACGTATTTTACATGAATGAAGATATTAACAAACAGTCAAATATCAACTATATAAAATATTGTAATTAAGAAAATTAAAAATGAGGAATAAGGGGTTACTGTTTTTCGACATTGGTTGATTCCCTAAGTGTCGCCCTTAGAAGCAGAGAACTCTTCTTCTCCTTTTGAATGCTTATGAACACTTCCATCTTGCTAAACCTTGCCCTCGCTAAAAAAAACCCTGGTGATTCAAAGGTTTTTCTATCTTTTTAAACAAAATCAACCCTCTGTCTCCCCTTTTTTTACACTGTTAAACCCATACTCTATGCATATTCACTGACCAACCCATTCTTTCTATAGATTCCTGACCAACCCCATAATCTCTGCCCCTTTATCCCATACTCCCTCATTATCATCATTATCGTAACGTGTAAATAGCTGGCCATAAATTCATTTTTTTTCTTTTTGTTTAAGCTTTTGAGCTTGTGATGGGCCTAGTGGGATTCGGGTTTATATTTGGTCATATTTTTGTTCGAAATAAATCCTTGGGCTTGAGTCCATTTTCTAAAGGGTTTTAGGCTTTGACATAGTATTCAGTGTTCACCATTTTCATCATCGGGCTTCTGTTGTGGGTCTATCAAACTAGAGTGTCTACAGTTTGCCCCTTGCTTTTTCAAAAATCGAAATGCAAGCAATGAAATAAGATTTATGAAAAAGCATTCATGCACATAGTTAAAAAGGATATAACCTTGTCTTCAGGAGACTATTTGAATTTCTGCATCGTCAGCCTCGGGGTATAACCCGAAAGGTCGTCTTCTTGGATTCTGTACCATCATCTTCAGAGTTCACTCTGAAAGGTGAACTTCTGCACCATCATCTTCAAAGTACAATCCGAAAGGTGAACTTCTACACCGTCGTCTTCAGAGTTCAATTTGAAATGTGAATTTTTGTACCGTCATCTTTAAAGTACAATTTGAAAGGTGAATTTTTATACCGTTATCTTCAAAGTACAATTTGAAAGGTGAATTTCTGCACCGTCATCTTCAAAGTACAATTTGAAAGGTGAATTTTTGCACTGTCGTCTTCAAAGTTCAATCTGAAAGGTGGAACTTTGATTCTTCGATCAGCGAGTTCTGTCTTCATCTATCCTGATGTATCAATAAGGAAACTTAATACTGTTTTGTCCATCATCCTCAAGGCATAACTTGAGAGGTTCAAAAATAAGAAAATTTCATTCAAGCATGTAGATTCATGTTGCCAGTATTAAGATGTTACACAAGATAAAAGTCCTATAGCCACTTTTGGTGTCAGACGAAGTTAACTAAAAAAAGGGCATCGTATAGCCTTTGGGGCATTAGGTGAGGTCAACTAAACAATAGTCATATAGTTTCTGGAGCGTCAGGCAAAGTTACTAAAAAAGCGCGTTGTGTAGCCTCTAGGGCATTAGGCAAGGTTAAACGAAATGAGCCATATAGCCTCCGAGGCATCAAGCAAAGCTAACCAAAATGTGCCGCATAGCCTTTGGGGCGTTAGGCAGAGTCAATCAAAACAAGCCATGTAGCCTTTGAGGCGTCAGGCGAGCTAAATTTAAAAATAGCATATAGCCTCTGGGGCGTTAGGTAAGGTTAAACAGAGAAACACGCCATATAGCCTCACTGGCATTAAGTAAGATAAAACAGAGAAATATGCCATATAGCCTCTAAGGCATTAGGCGAGCTAAACTAAAGAAACGTGCCATGTAACCTCTGGGGCATTAGGTAAGGTCAATCAAAATGAGCTATATAGCCTCTACAGACGTCAGGCAAATCACCACAGCAAGACTGCATCCTATGCACCAGGGCTAGTTCACTCTTTGAGAAAACACATTCAGAAAAGTTAAAAAAAATGATGTATGCATGGTCATGATTTTTGAAAGTGATTTGACAACACAAGCTTGTATAGTGTGTGCAATACTTATGGAAAACATGCATTATTCTAATGCACCTAAATATGAAGTTTGAAAATAACCTTTGCAAAATGATTCCATGTATGCATTAATAATCAGGAGACAAGAAATCTTGAATGATTTAGCCAAACGCCTTTTCTGTTTAGAGCTAATATTCAGGAACTGGCCCTCGTCATAACGAAGAATTCGAGTTCAAAAATTAAGCCTATCAAAGACTGTCATTGAGACCAATATTATCAGATGGAATAGAAATTGAGACCCTCTCATGATCAAATTGAGATGATGACAATAAATGCCCTCTGCTTGGTTATCTCTTCAGAATGCTTTGCTATCGTAGGACAGTTGCGCTTGACCCTTAGTGTAGAAAAGATACTCTATTTGCCACCCAGTTTAAAAATCTATTGAAAGACTCTGTCATTCATGAGACTCAACATATCACATGATCTCACAATCTGCCCCCCCAGTTAAGGAATTGATAGACCCTCTCATTCTTTTATCACAAAATAAAATATTCTGATCTCTCAAACTTCTTTTCTCAAAATGAAAATGCAACCAATTTTATTTTATATTCCCTCTTTTGCCTAGGACGCTCCCTTTGTGGGAGTTTTCGAACCTAGCTGGGTCTTTCATTTTTCATTTTTTTTTTATTTTCCCTCTTTTACCTAGGCCGCTCCCTTTCTGGGAGATTTCAAACCTAGCTGGGTGGTTGTAAATTCATGCTAATGATGGACCACTGTTTTGTCATGTTTGATGCCCATGTTTCCACTTTAACTGTTGGTCACTTGATGCTCTTGCTGCTGATTATCGGACGTTGATGTCACTCACACTGCTGACTGCTACAGAACTTGTAAAAAGTCTATGTATGACATTTCATGTGCTAACATATGTCGGTCATGTCTGTCTTACATGATTACTCCATTATTATAACTAAGCATGCTACCTTATGCTTGTTATTGATCAACCATTTTCAGGTTTTCTGACCAACTATTTTTCAGCTCACCGTCGATAGAATTTTTATTTCAGAATTTTTAAGTTTCACATCATAAGGAATTTCAAAGGGTTACACAGATAGACTTTCGAATATAGGGGCATAAAAAACTCTTTTTTCTTTATTCTTTCTTTTTCCTTTATTCCTAATTCTCCTTTTTATATTTCCATTTTTCTTTTCTTGGTTAACACAGTGAACTTGTTTCAAGAAAAACTGAGGTTTAAAGTGCCCGAAGAAAAATTGAAAGTCAACTCTAACATTTAGTCCTTTTTCTCTTTTTTGGATCTCTCTCTCTCTTTTTAAGCATAAGATTGCATGCGTAATTATAATGAATTCATAATCATGTAATTTAGGTAATTAGACATTTATTAGCACAAATGAAGAAAATGTTGCAGCAGGATATTATTCTAAATCACAACTGATAATAATTATTCATGAATGTTCAAACTCAAGTCAACTTCAACTTGTACTTCAAAATAGTAGAACTCCTTGAAGTCCCTTATGCCCATGTCCTTCAATTTGTTAGGCAAAGGTGGAATGCAGGCTTCTATGGCTATCATCAACAGGTCTGACTCTGTAGTTTTATGCTTCATCTGGGCCAACTTTCCCCTCCATCTGTCTAAAAAGCCCACAAAGGATTCATCAAATCTTTGCATCATATTTTGTAGCTCTTGGAGAGATACTTCAAACTGAGAATTAAGCCCATATTGCTTGATGAAGGCTGAACACAGTTTTTTTCCTGCTAAACATGCACATCTAAAGTGTAGTACCATTTGATAGCAGCTCATTCTAAGGACATCGGGAATTGTTTGACAATCTGAGCTTTAGACAACTCAGTGGCCTTTACATAGGTGACGTACTACTTTAGGTGTAAGTGAGGATCATCAGTGCCAGAGTACTTCTTCATGTTTGGGAATTTATATTTCGGGGGCAATGGTTCTTCCTCCTCCAAATCCAAGTCCAAGTCGGCAAAGTTAGGACTGAGCCCGTGCTTTTTTCAGTGCAATCTCCAGTTGATCCACTTGTCTTTGTGTGTCTTTCATCCATTTTGACTTAGTTGGATTTGCTGGTGCTTTTCTTTTTAGTGGCTTACCAAGAACAGTTCTGGTTTCGGAGTCTTGTTCACCAAAAGGCATCTTCCCTACCATCTCAGCAACCATGTCTTTAACCATCTTTCGTGTCTCATCCCCGAATTCTTTCAAAATTTCTTGCTTAAAGGATTCAAATTCAAAATCAAAATCAGAGGTTCTTGCCATTCTGCTCCTTTGTGAAGTGGTCTCAATTGATTGGATACTTTGATATTGGCGGGCCAAATTCCCTTTGATTTGCTTCCAAACAAAAAGAGGCTTATGGCTAAGAAATTGCATTTTTTATTTTATTTTATTTTTCTGAAAGAAATTACAATGAATGTCATGTATGCAAGAAATGCAAAATTATTTACAAACACAAGTAGATCTCATAGTAAAACCTCCCAACCTTATTTCTCTCAGACACGTTCAATGGTGAGTTTCTTGCCCTATGATTTTTGGTTTGGGTTTTGATTATCATCAAGGGATAATAAAATCGACGAATAAAATGCATCTCTCAAGAAGATATCAACAAACAAGTAGCAAATTTTACAAATAAAACCAAAGTCCAATATAATGGACTATAACAAGAGGATTGGGCCTAACTTAATCATGGTTCATTGTTGGTGGGCTTGGGCTTTATAAATAAGACTACTATATGGCATCAAACACATGAATTTTAGAAAATCCTAAAGGAAGTTGCTATGTCACTATATGAGCTGAGTCTTGGGTGAAAGGCTTTGGTTCCCACAACGATATAGCTCCATCATGTCTCCCCCACTCAAGGGTCCGTGTGACGTAGGATTAGTACGTGTCGTGAGTGACAACAGCTATATACCCCACCACCAGGTTTGAGTAAAACAAGGCAGCAAAGCAACAACTATTGTCGGGTTATTCGGGACTGAGTGCACATTGTGTGAAAGGTGTTGTGAATGCAAAAGAAATAACAAAATAATTAAAAATGATAAAATATAAAACACTAGAATCAATTTCTTTATCCCCAGTGGAGTCACCACTGTAGGTGGCGGGGTTCAGCGCGCGCCCAAGTGTTTGGCGACCACGACACTGTGTGGGCTCAGGGCTCACTAGGAAGTACAAAATGGGCTTAAAAGCCTAAATTGGAGAATGAAGTCGCCACCCAGATAAGACCCCGGACACACTATACAGCAACTGGATTCCACGGAGGGCCCCAGCAGCCGTTCTCAGACATTGGGTTCGGAAACTGGGTATGTGCTTTTGGAATGCCCACCCAACCTTGTGGTTGGCCTCCGTTTGTGTTTTGTATTTTATTACTTTTAATTATTTCCTTATTTACATGCAAATTATAATTACCTCCAAACAATTTCTAAATTTTTCAATTAAGTCCAAGTTTGTATTAAATTTCGATTGCATGCAAATTAAGTGTGGTTCACAACATTTATCACAAATAATGCAAAGTATTCAAATATAAATAATAAAATAAATGCGCACACAAAGAAATGGGGGAGGAGAAAAGATTACAACCCTTTAGCATGCAAAATAATAAAATAAAATAATATAAACTAAATTTAAGAATAAGCAAAAATTAAATACTAAAAATGGTTGTTTGGTGATTTAATCTATCACCCTAATTTGTTCCTGAGGAAGTAAATTAAGTTAGCTCCAAAAGTAAAAGAAAACCTACAAAAGAAATTACCAAGTTAAATTCTTAAAAATAGAATAAAATAATCACATATTCAACTATAAAAATATAAATAATCATAGATAGGCAAAGAAGACAAATAAATAATTACAAAGAAGACATTCAAACAAACACGCATAAACAACAAAATAGACAGAATACAAAAAATGGTTTCAAAATAAAAAATAAATGAAACAAATTTAAGGCCCAACGAAACCCAAACAAAATAACAAATGAAATGAGATTTTTGAAACAATAAAGCGGCGGCTTATTATTTTAACATGCAAAATGCATAAATAAAATAAATAAATAAGTAAACAACAGAATTATTAAGA
>CATIWK010120920.1:0-31138 GCA_949634005.1 Mallotus japonicus
TCCCCCACAAACCCTCCGATGCCTAAGTCAAGATAGGTTGAGAGAGAATTTAGAGAGAGAAAGAGAGCTAAGAGAATAGAGTAGAATAGAATGAATAATATGAGAGAAGGTAAAGACTATTTATAGAGGATGAGATGCTCAAACCTGAGAGGAGTAGGACTCCTTCTCCTAGTAGGATATGTCTTTTTATTCCTTCTTGATCCGGGAGTCTTCCTAATGAGGGACTCCTTTTCCTCTTTGGATTTGGTCTCCTTGTGCTGCAAGTCACTATTATTTAGGAAGATATTTGTTAGTTAGAATAGGAATATACCTGTGGGCTATCAAGTAGTATGAATGAGAATATTATTTCAAAACTGAAGGAGAAATTGATTGAAAATCAATTGAATTTTTTTAGAAAAACTTATGTTGGATACTTTTTGGATATGAAGGATGTGAAGTTCCAAGCTCAGGTTGTTCATTGCTTGCTTTTAAGGGAAGCTAGTCAATCTAGGTATAATAAAATTTGGTTTAATATTTCTGGTTTTCTTTTAAAGTTTTCTCTTGGTGATTTTGCTGTTGTTACTGGCCTAAAATGTTCTGGTGATTTTGAGAGAAAAAATACTGGGAAACCTATCAAGAGCACTTTGGTTGATAAGTATTTTAATAGTTCTTCAAAAGTGAAGAAGAATGCTATTGAAGATTGTTTTCTTTCTCAAAAGGTAGATTGTGATGAGGATGTGTTGGTGTCAAATTATGTATAGTTTTAGGGGTTCATTTTGCATACATTTGTATATCTTGAATAGCATTTAGTATAGGAAATCATATAGAAACATATACTTTTATATTTTCTTTGTTTTTGTTAGAGAAAATGAGAATGGAGGTGAATTGGTGGAGTTTGGGGCCAAAAGATGAAGAAAAGGAGTAGAGTGGTGCAGAGCTGTCTTTTAGCACAATCGCGGCTGGATGCGCGAACGCGGATAAGTCGAAATGCTAGCCCCTGAGTAACTTCAAGCCTTACGAGAGCACGGTTACCTTAGGCCAACCTCTTCTGCCACCAGCACGGCTAGCGCACGAGCGCGACCCTTTCACCTAGATGCTTTGGTCTCGAGCGTGGCCAGTACACAAGGGTGACCCTTGCCTGAGAGCCCTCTCTACTCGAGTGCAGATCTTCCACGATCTCGGCTTCATCATTTCCAGCACAGAACATGCTCAGGTATACTGAATTGGAGAAATATCTAAGAGAAGGTGAAAAGATATGTTTTAGAAGGGCTAAAAAGGACAAAGGTACGAATTGCTTGGGGAGGAGGACACACAATATACACATGCTCACACATTCTCTCAAATCGTCAATGAATTAACAAAAAATAACACACAAGAGGAAGAGAAGAAGAAGAAGAAGGAAAAAGAGAAGAAAATGAAACTGGAGGAAAGACCCATTTTAAGATTCAAACTCCTTTGGATAACATTTTCTATCTCTTATCCTTATTCTTAACTCTTGTGTGTAATTGAATATTGAATGTTGGTTTTAATAGCCATGAGTGGCTAAGTACTTTTATGTTGTTGAGATTTTGGAAACCCATTTGATTTAAGTTCAATTAATATATTTGTTCTTGTTCATTAATTACATATTGTGTTTGTTGAGCTTTATTGAGTATTATATTGTGGCCAAATGCAATCCTTGTTTGAATCTATACAATGAGAGTTGGTGGATTCAATAGACCCACAAACACTTGTTAGATCTTTCAATGACTTGAGAAAGCTTGTATAGATCAAATCCTCCATAAGTTTGCTGAATGCCTTTCAATGCTAGATCTAATATTGTTTTATAATGATAATGAGAATTTAGTTACATGATGAGATTTGATTGATGCTTGTTAGTGAGATTAACCTTGCTTGAGAGAGATTGTTAATTCGGTTTTTGAAAGCTTGAGGTATCCATAAGAACTTGAACTAATATGCTATTTGGCTTAATGAAAATGTGGTATGCCATTTCTCCCAACAACATGCTTTTAATATTGATTGTTTTCTTGTTAATCTGATTTTCTATAGCCTTTAATTCATCCTTAGTTTAGTTGTTAATTTGTTTATTTACTTGTTCAATCAACCAACCATTTAATAGCTCTAAACATATACAACAGAGATTAATAGGTGCTTAGACCCTAATCCCTATGGAGATGATACTCTACTTACTTCTATATTACTTATTCGACCGGTGCACTTATGGTGAGCTATAAGTTTTTAGCGTCATTGTCGGGGATTGACGGTTCTAACATTAGAATTGATCAATATTATTTTGGATTAAAGTATTTGTTATTTTTGTATTCTGTTTTTGATTTGTGATCTCTATTTTAGGTACATTGGAGTTATGTGTGCACAATACTCATCGTGCTAGACAAGAGCCTTTACTCTTTATTCCGGACTTGACAAGGTTAGAAAGAGAGAATCAAAGGAGATTGAAAAGCACGGTGAGAAATATGGCTGAACAAGGAAATAAACCAACTGAAGCAAAATAAACTCTGCTAGAGTTTGTTATGCCAGGTTTAGAAGGAGCTAGACAAAGTATTACAAGGCCTAATGTCCAAGCAAATAGCTTTGAGATTAAACCAACACTTTTATAGATGATTCAATCCACTGTTCAGTTCCATGGTTTGCCTTTGGAGGATTCGAATATACACTTAACCAACTTCTAGGAGATATGTGACACATTCAAGTATAATGGAGTCTCCGATGATGCTATTTGATTGGGACTTTTCCTGTTCACTCTTAAGAATAGAGCCAAGGCGTGGCTCAACTCTCAACCTCCAGCATTAATTACTATATGGGACTCACTTGCAAAAGCATTTCTAACAAAATACTTTCCTCTCTCAAAGATTGGAAAGATTGTGAAAGACATCACCACATTTCAACAATTTGAGAATGAATCTTTGTGTGATGCATGAGAGAGATTCAAGGAATTGAAAAGAAGTTGTCCCCACCATAGTCTTCCCAAAGATGTTCTCATTTGAACATTTTACAATGGAGTGATGAGGTCTACAAGAGAAACAATTGATGCAGCTGCAGGGGGTTCTTTAATGAGGAAAACTATTAAAGGTGCTTTCGACCTCTTGGAGGAAATGGAAAACAAAAATTTCCTATGGCCTTTGGAGAGGCATTTGGCCCCTAAACAAGGAGGAAAAATTTGAGTTGACGATGTTACTTCTATTCAGGCATAACTTGCTGCACTAAACAAGAAGATTGGTGAATTAGCTATGAGAGGTAATGTTGTTCTAACCTCATCTACAGCTAGGTATTATGAACATTGCCATGTGCTTAATCACTCAACTCTTGAGTGTGGTTTTGGAGGCGGAAGTGTGTATGGAGAAGAAACTCTTGAAAATTGCAGCTTTATTGGAAATCAATTCCAACCAAGGTAGTAAAACAACAACCCCTTCTCAAACACATACAACTAAGGTTGGAGAAACCACCCTAATTTCTCATGGAGTAACAACCAAAAATCTTAAGGCTTCTCAAACCAATTCTCTAAACCAGCACAACCTCCTGGATTTCAGCCTAAATCCTTAGATGAAAGATTTGCTGCTATGGAGTCGAAGTTTGAATCAAAATTGGATAAGCTCATGGAAGCTATTAGCTCAAAGATCAACAGTCAAAGTGAGAAATATGATCAAATGTTCAAGCATCACTCCTCTTCAATCCATAATATAGTGGTTCAACTTGGCTAACTAGTAAATGCAATTGCTACTAGAAATCAAGGCCACCTCCCAAGCAACACATAAATTAATCCAAAAGAGCAAATCAAGGCAATCACCTTGAGAAGTGGTAGAGAACTTCAAGACCAACCACAATTGCAAGTGAAAGCTGACGAGGAAAAAGAACCTCAAGAGGTGAAAATTGAAGATGAGCAAGCTGAAACAAAAGAAAAGAAATCTGCAGAATCAAAGGAGAAGCAAGTGGAGCAGCCTCCCATTATTAATACATCAAAGTATGCTCCAAGGCTACCTTTTCCTTTGAGGCAAAGGAGGATGAATGATGATGAGCAAAGGTTTGCTAGATTCATAGAGACCTTTAAGAAGTTAGAGTTGAAGACACCATTCTCAGAAGCTTTAAATGAGATGCCAAAGTACGCAAAGTTCCTCAAAGACATTATCACTAACAAGCGGAAATGGAACGATAATGAGACGGTGCCTTTAAATGAAACTTGTAGCTCCATCATTTCAAGAAAAATTCTAGTCAAGCTTAAGGATCCAAGGAGTTTTACAATTCCTTGCACACTTAATTCTAAAGAATTTCGTAAATGCTTGTGTGATTTAGGTGCTAGCATTAACCTTATGCCCCTTTCTCTTTTCATGGAGCTTAATCTTGGAGAAGTGATCAACACCAACATGACTCTTCAACTAGCTGATCATTCCATTAAGAAACCATATGGAGTAGTTGAAGATGTGTTAGTTCGGGTTGATAAGTTTGTTTTTCCAGTAGACTTTGTGATTTTGGACTACGAGCAAGACAAACATTGCCCCTGGATCTTAGGGAGACCTTTTTTAAATACTGGAAACACTTTGATAGATGTGTATGAGGGGAAGATCACACTAAGAGTTGGAGAGGAGCATGTAGAATTCACTATGTCCAAGTTGATACAGCAACCCTTATGTGAAGAGGAATCATGTATGAGAGTGGAGGTGGTTGATGATTGTGTAAGGGAAATACAAGAAAAAATGGAGTTAGAAAGACATATTAATGATGAACACTTCAAAGAAGAGGAAGGGGATCATATCTCTAAACCTGAACTCTTAATTCGAAGTGATTCACCAACACCTCCATGTATAGTGAAACCACCTCAACTTGAGCTCAAACCCTTACCAAGCCATTTGAGGTACACCTACCTTGGAGAAGGAGAAACCCTTCCCATCATCATTTCTAATAAACTCACCAAGGCACAAGAAGATCAAGTTTGTTAGGAAGAGATGAAAGGCAATGGGTTGGAAAATCTCAGATATCAAGGGAATTAGTCCCTCTTTTGTTATGCACTGTATAGGGATGGAGGATGGGTACAAAGCTACAATAGAGAGGCAAAGAAGGCTAAACCCAAATATGTAAGAAGTGGTTAAAAATGAGATAGTTAAATTGTTAGATGCTGGAATAATTTACCCTATCTCATATAGCGAATGGGTTAGCCCAATTCAATGTGTCCTGAAGAAAGGAGGAATGACGGTTGTTGAAAATGAAGAAGGTAAGATGATCTCAAAAAGGGTGGTGAGCGGTTGGAGAGTATACATTGACTATCGAAAACTCAACAATGCCACACGCAAGGATCATTTCCCTCTTCCCTTCATAGACCAAATGCTTGAAAGGATAGCTGGTCATGCATACTACTGCTTTTTAGATGGGTACTCTGGTTATAACCAAATCTGTATCGCCCCTAAAGATCAAGGAAAAATGACCTTCACTTGTCCTTATGGCACTTTTGCATATAGAAGAATGCTATTTGGATTATGCAATGCTTCAGCCACTTTTCAGAGGTGCATGACATCCATTTTTTCTAATTTGATAGAGAATATAATGGAAGTCTTCATGGATGATTTCTCTGTTTTTGGAGATTCATTTCAGTTATGTCTGTCAAATCTTGATAAAGTGTTGAATAGGTGTGAAGACACTAACTTGATTTTGAATTGGGAAAAATGCTATTTTATGGTGGATGAGGGCATTGTCTTAGGTCACAAGATTTCTCATGCTGGTATAGAGGTGGACAGAGCTAAAATTGAAGTTATCGAAAAGCTACCTCCACCAACTTTAGTTAAAGGAATCCGAGGATTTTTGGGGCATGCTGGATTTTAGTGAAGATTCATCAAAGATTTTTCTCAAATTGCTAAGCCTTTAACTCATTTATTGGTTAACGAAGTGCCTTTTAACTTTAACGAATCTTGTCTGATTGCTTTTAACTTTGACGAATCTTGTCTGATTGCTATTGCAAGAATTTGATCTTCAGATTAAAGACAAGAAAGGAAGTGAGAATGTTGTCGCCAATCACTTATCAAGATTGGAGCAACATGACAAACCACCACTTGATAAGGGGGAAATCAATGATCAATTCCTTGATGAATTCCTTTTTGCTGTTGAGTATGTAGAACCTCCATCATATGCTGACATTGCAAATCATTTAGCTTGTGGAGTGATGCCACAAGAGCTGACGTATCCTCAAAGGAAGAAATTCCTGTCTGAAAGCAAGCATTATTAGTGGGATGACCCTATCCTCTAGAAAATATGTGCTGATGGCCTCATGAGGAGATGTGTGCCTAGTTCAGAAGTTATTTCCATACTCGCACACTGTCACAACTCTTCATATAGTGGACACTTCGGAACATCCAGAACAACATTAAGACTACTTAAAAGTGGATTCTTTTGGCCTACGTTATTCCAAGACGCAAGGAAATTTGTTCAAATGTGTGATAAATGTCAAAGAATGGGGAACATCACTAGACGTGATGAAATGCCACTTTTAAATATTCAAGAAGTGGAATTTTTTGATGTTTGGGGTGTGGATTTCATGGGCTCTTTCCCTACCTCTTATGGAAACCAGTACATTTTGGTTGGTGTAGACTATGTATCAAAGTGGATAGAAGCTATAGCAACACCAACTAATGACACTAGAGTGGTCATCAAGTTTTTAAAGAAAATCTTTGCAAGGTTTGGAGTACCAAAAGCTTTAATCGGTGATAGAGGATCACAATTCTGTAACAAGCAACTTGAGATGCTCCTAAAATGATACGAAGTCCATTATAGGATAGCAACACCATACCATCCTCAAACAAATGGCCAAGCTAAAATCACCAATAGAGCTTTGAAGTAAATTTTGGAGAAAACAGTAGGAAATTTGAGAAAATATTGGTCAGTAAAACTTGATGATGCTTTATGGGCTTACTGGACGACTTTCAAAACACCAATAGGTATGACTCCGTATCGTTTGGTATACGGTAAGGCATGCCACTTACCAGTTGATCTTAAGCATAGAGCTTATTAGGCAACCAAGGCATTGAATTTTGATATGAAAGCAGCTGGAAAGAAAAGAATTTCGTAACTTTATGAACTTGAGGAACTTCGTTATTCAACTTACGAAAATGCCAAAATATACAAAAGAACGGACTAAACGGTGGCATGATAAAAAGATTTCCCTCAAATCTTTCAGAAAAGGTGACTTAGTCCTGTTATTCAACTCCAGACTATGAATATTTCTAGGAAAGCTCAACTCCAAATGGAGTGGACCCTTTAAAGTTGTCCATGTATTTGATTATGGGGCCCTTACATTAGAAAATTCAAGAGGAGAGCAATTTAAGGTCAATGGCCAAAGATGCAAGCAGTATCAAGATGGAATGCTAATGAAGGATGAGGATAGTCTTCCTCTCCATCTAGCTAACTGAAAGTATCCTTATCAAGTCAAGCTATAGGCTATAAATTTAGCATGCTTATAGTTTAGATTTTTTTTCTTATTAGGAAGTTATTTATCTTAATATTATGCTTTCACGTTCTATTTTATGTTTGTTTGTTATTCTATTTTCATGTTACTAAGTGTTTATTGAGAGCATGATCATAAGGCATAGAATGTTTGAGCTAATGTGCAATGTTTGGCATGTCATTAGGTGCAGGGTGAAATCCACGTTCGCTGCAATTCACGTGATCGCTCAATCAATTTCCCAAGAGATTTCCACGATTGCGTTAAAAGATGCGATCGCTAATTCGAAGCCTTTCCAGAGCTTTGCCATCTGTTGCTATCGTGTTCCAATTATGATCGCGTTATCTCCAATTCCAGATTTCCAAAACCTTCGATCGTAATAATGTTGTATCCGCGATCGCTGCATCCACCAGATTCAGAATTCAATTACGATCGCGTCACCTTCGTAATCGCGATTTTCTTGAGTTTTGTTTCTAGAAACTTTTTGTGAGCGCGCAGAAGAACACGATCGAGATTCTTAATCCCCCATATTCATCTGTCGTGACCGTGTCATATACACGATCCCGGATACATACCAGATCAAGAGGCGGCATTAATTCCACCACCTTCCCAAATTCAAAAATTGCCCCTATTCTATCTCCACTAACCATTCTCCATTCTTTCCTCACCAAACCCTAGCCATCTCTTCTACTTTTTTTTCCCATTATCTTCTCTTGATTAACATCCCCAATTGCCATTTTCATCATGCCTCCTCGCGCTAGAGCCTCTCAAAGTCAAAAAGGGAAATCACCGATGAGAGAAGACATGCAATCCGAGGTGGAGCTCTCACCATCGCCACCACTATCTCCGATACGCCAACCACCACACAACATTGATTACTCCGGTTAGTATAATGCTCCATTCCTTATCTATAATCATGATGAGGGTGCAAGGTATGTATCTCTGTCTTCTCGAAAAATTGTTGCATGCAAGTATTTTGATGTTGCACTTCTTCAACAACTAGGTCTTTGGGGCACTCTAGAATCGTTGTGTACTAAGTTGGGTTGGGGAAAATTTATCACTTTACACCATGACACATATAAGAGCTCACACTCGAGTTCTTTACTACTCTATAACTTTCAGAGTTAAGTGACAATGCTCTTTCATGTCGTTTCTTTGGAAAACCATATGAAATCAATTATGACATTATGATGGAAATTTTTGGTTTTCCACAAAATGGGCTAACAGTGGGTCATTTCGATCCTGCTCAGTTTTGGAGAATCCTTTTGGGATCAACTCACTATCTGGGAAGTAGTGCCCTCCAAAATGACATGATTAGAGATCATTGCCACTTAATTCTGCATAGATTCATAAGTTCTACAATTTTTAGGAAAAATGAGACTAGCAGAGTCTCAAAATAAGAATTACTTATGTTATAGGGATTTTACCACAAAACCCCTATCAACACCATTCATTTTATCTTTCAACAGTTGCTGCATATGAGCACAAGCTCTAAAGTTAGGATTTTCATGGAATATATAGTCATAGCACTTGTACTACACTTTCACTCTTTTGATCCTAAGACCACTCATATAACTATGATTCCTTCTGGTTCAATTAACCGTGATTTCCTTTTTCGTGCTGAGGTAATCACCAAGGATTTGGAGCTTCGCCACCAAAGGACTTGATCTTGTTTCAAGGTAAGCCGATCCAAAGGACTAGCTGATGCATTCACTCCCATTTTGGAAGATCTTTTTGAGGATGTTCCAGAGGACCCGATGGATCAAGATGCCCCATAGCAACCGAATGCAGATAGAAATTGGTGATGGACAAATTAGAACAAATGGAGAGAGACCAAAGCTCCAAGTTTGAAGAGCTTAAAGGAGAAATCAAATTTGTGAGGAACAGGCTCAACAATTTCATGATAGCCATGGGATATGGAATTCCTTCACCCTCTCCATCACCTCTAGGCTCTCCTCCACAAGGGGAGTAAAACTCTTTTTCCTAACTATTTTTATTTTTTAGTTTTAAGTTTAGTTTTAATTTTTCATTTGCATATTTCATTTTTATATTCTTGCTTGTGAAAATTTTGTTTTGATTTTTAGTTGTGTTTATGCATTGTATATACTTTTTCAGTTTGCATTTAGGTACCTTACTCACATTGAGGACAATGTGTGATTCAAGTGTGAGGGGGATCATTTTGCATTTTGCATTTTTAGTATAGTTTTAGTATATTTTAGGTTTATCATGCATTGCATTTTGCATTTGTGTAATTTGACCTAAATTTTTGAAAAATTTTGATACTCGATCCTTGAATTTTTTTATAAAATTATCTCGATAATGAATTTTGTGAATGTTTGTTGGTTTTGTGATGCCTATGTGTTCTAGTCTCCTATTAATTGTTAGTTTGGTATCATTTAAATTTGGTTAACATTTTGAGTTAAGATTTTTGAGTGTTTAATCAATCTAATGCATGTTGTTGCTTGCTTGATCATGATTATGAATGATTATGTTAGGATTTAGTATTTTAAATGAACCAAACTCCTCTTTAGGGTCGTTTTTGGTTGTATGCGAAAGGAATCGTAAAAATACTCTTTTCAATTTAGAAAAGAAAAGAAAAGAAAAGAAAAATAATAAGTGTGCTTGGAACTCAAATTCCATCTACTCCAATGCTCTTTCCCAAGAGTATAAGTATACAAAATATCCTCTTGAGGTGTTCATGTTGAGTAGTTCAGGAAAGATGGGGAACTACTAAGAGAGGGAAGAAAAAGTACAGAAAGAAAATAAAAAGGTTAAGAGTTGATTTTCGTGTGCCAAATTAAGAATGACCTTAAATTGGAGTCTTTTCATTCATGCATGCTTCTCCTAAGACTTTGATTCATTTTTGTGTGATAGCAAGTAGATAACATGCTCTTTACTTGGGAATTTAGATTCTCATCTTGATTTGTTAATCTTGTTTTTTATTTGCATAAGCTAACTATTAAGAGGAGACTAACATATATGCTTAATGAAATTGTAAATATACACTTTGTTCATTGTTTTGATAATTTATGTTCTTGAGTTTGCTTGAGAACAAACAAAGATTCAAGTGTGGGGGTATTTGTTGGTGTTAAATTATGTATAGTTTTAGGGGTTCATTTTGCATACATTTGTATTTTTTGAATAGCATTTAGTATAGGAAATCATATAGAAACATATACTTTTATATTTTCTTTATTTTTGTTAGGGAAAATGAGAATGGAGGTGAATTGGTAGAGTTTGGAGCCAAAAGATGAAGAAAGGAGCAGAGTGGTGCAGAGCTATCTTCTGGTACAATCACGGCTGGATGCGTGATTACGGATAAGTCAAAATGCCAGCCCTTGAGTAACTTCGAGCCTTATGCGAGTGCGATTTTCATACGAGCGTGGTTGCTTTAGGCTAGCCTCTTCTGTTGCCAACGCGGCTAGTGCGCGAGCGCGACCCTTTCACCTGGATGCTTTGGTCTAGAGCGCGACCCTTTCACCTGGATGCTTTGGTCTAGAGCGCGACCCTTGCCCGAGAACCCTTTCTACATGAGTGCGAATCTTCCACGATCGCGACTTCATCATTTCCAACATAGAACATGCTGAGGTGTACTGAATTGGAGAAATATCTAAGGGAAGGTGAAAGGATATGTTCTAGAAGGGTTAAAAAGGGCAAAGGCACGAATTACTTGGGGAGGAGGACACACAATATACATATGTTCACACATTCTCTCAAATCATCAAAGAATTAACAAGAAACAACACACAAGAGGAAGAGAAGAAGAAGAAGAAAAAAGAGAAGAAAAGGAAGCTGAAGGAGAGACCCATTTGAAGATTCAAGCTCCTTTGGATAACATTTTCTATCTCTTATCCTTATTCTTAACTCTTGTGTGTAATTGAATATTGAATGTTGGTTTTAATAGCCATGAGTGGCTAAGTACTTTTATGTTGTTAATCTGATTTTCTATAGCCTTTAATTCATCCTTAGCTTAGTTGTTAATTTGTTTATTTACTTGTTCAATCAACCAACATTTTAATAGCTCTAAACATATACAATAGAGATTAATAGGTGCTTAGACCCCAATCCCTATGGAGACAATACTCTACTTACTTCTATATTACTTGTTCGACTCGTGCACTTGTGGTGAGCAACAGGTTGCTGTCAAGTTGGCTATTCTTTATTTTGTTAGTTTGTTTTTATTTTCTTCTCCTAATGACAAGTTTATTAATAAAGATTATGTGGATATTATTGATGCTGATTTATATAATCAATATCCTTGGGGAAATAATGTCATAAGTTTTACTTTGGATTCTTTAAAGGGAAGGCTTCTGAGGGCTGAGAAGAAAGGTGATGATTATTATTTTTACTGTCTTTTTTGCTTTCCATTGGCTTTGCAATTTTGGTTTTATGAATGTTACAGTTATTATGTTGGTGTGTTTGCTGTTAATGAGGGTTCTTCAATTCCTCGTCTGTTGAATTGGCATGATTCTATTGTTCTCAATTTCAAGAAGTTGAATTTAGAGATTATAAATTTATCTTCTTCTCAGGTAATTGCTTTTTTTCTCATATTTTTAGCTTTTGTTGTTTTTTGTTTGCTTATTTTTTTATTTATTGTTTTTGTAGTTGAAATTGAAAAATGTTGTTCCTACACCTGCTGAAGAGGAGTCATTGGATTTGAATGGTTTTTTTGAAAAAGAAAAAGTTAAGTGATTGTATTTCTTGTTCGTGATCAAAATATGGATAGTGGAGATGATTTTCAATCATTTATTTTGCGAAAATCTAAAATAGTTAAATATGCTAGTCATAAAGAGGGATTAGGTGTCGGCAATGGTGTTGATGATAGAGAGTCTTTGTTGATGAAGAAAATTGATGATATTGATAAAAGGCTTAATCAAGAAATTTCTTCTTTGAAAAGTTTTGTTGACGAGAGATTTTGTGTTTTAGAAGGAAAGTTAAATAGAATTCTTCAATAGAATTTTAATTCTCTTTCTTCCAATGTTGATAATAATGAGAAATATGATGGTGTTGGTTCTGATGGTAAAAATAATAAGGATGGTGTGTATGAGAGTAATGATATTTTTTTTATTTTTTTATGTTGTTGTTGGTAATGAGAATAATGAATTTAATGAAGAGAAGAATAATGTTAATGAAGAGAATAGGAAAAAGCAATAAAGTTCGATTTGGCCTTTAAACTTTTCGCAAAAGCTCAATTTGGCCCAAAATGACCTTTTTGGGCATTTCAACCCAAAACTTACACTTAATGTCTCATTTTAACCCATTTTTTAACCATTTATGGTGTGTGCAACACACCTCCTTATTAAACACTAACAAGAAATTAAAAATGATTAAAAGATAGAAATTAACAGTGAGCTATTATATTTTTATCAAAAGATTAAAAGATCAGTTAGAGTAGTACTAACACTATGTCATATGCTCCTCCACCGTTGTCAACCACACATTACCAGAAAAGCTTGCAGTCAATTGATAAATCAAAATCCATAGACCAAATTCATCAAATTCATGCCTTTCTTTACCGCCATAATCTCCATCGTCATCCAATTCTCAATTCCAAGCTCCAGCGCTCTTACATCTATCTGAGTTACCTTAACAACTCTCTTACTCTCTTTAACCAAACTAAGAATCCTAATGTCTTCTTTTATGGTGTAGTGGAATCATGAGTGAAGTCAGCAACTGTGAGTAAATAATGGAGAGGAAGTTCAAGGGTGATGGGGTTTAAAAGTAACAGAGAAGGTTCAATTGATGAAACACTATCCAAAACATGCAGTTGATGCATTTTTAAGGTAACATTTTAGGCTTCTTCTGAAAATAATTTCTGGATAACAATTGAAACTTTGATTATTTTTCTTTGGGTTGAGCATTTGATTGTTCTATGTAATGGGTATAAAAGGTTTTGAGCGGAAAAGAAAAGGAAGAAAGTGGTAGACTTTGACTGAAAAAAAAACTTTTGGAATAGAAAGTGGCGTGGTGGCATGGTGGTACTGAAATTAGAGCAGGAAAAATTCTTCTCTGCGCGTGTTTGCTTGCTGCTGCTGCTGCTGTGTGTCTTTAGGATTGATGTTGAATGACCATAATGTCTTTAGCACCGATAATATGCGTTTCCTCAGCAAACTGGCCATCTGCTTGCCATCTTGCTAGACCAAAATCTCCCACCTATATAAACTACACCTGTCATCAAGATCTTATAAATAGAATGTGCATTGGAACATGAAACTACATGTTATGATGGATATGGACTGACCATGGGTTCAAAGTCATGTGTAACAAGGATATTGTTGGGTCTGAAATCTCTATGTACAATGCATCCCACTCTGCAATCTTCATGAAGATATCTCAGACTTCTAGCAGCTCCCAGTGCAACCGTCCTTCTATTATGCTAGCTCATAACTTCATTTGTCTCAGTTCTTGTGTAGAAGCAATTTTTTGTGCTGTAATATCTCAAATGAAAGTAGTGCATTTAAATGCATCTTTATTCAAGCTTACCATATAAGTGCTTATCTAAGGAACCATTGCAAGCAAATTCATAAACAAGGAGCCACTCTATCTCAATACAGTATCCAATCAACATGACCAAATTTCTGTGATGTGCACAGCTCAATATTTCAACCTCTGAGCAAAAGTGGTAGGGGTGTTGGTGGATTCTTAATGGAAATAGAAATAGCCTTCCTAATACTCGAGGTTCGTTGAAGCGCACTTAAGGAAGAGGGGGATGCAGGTTTTTCTTCTCCAAGATTAGATATGGAACACTTTCTAATTCTCATATCCAGATATTACAACATGGTCATGCAACATGCAACATGAACTCTCCACCACCACCGCCACCTGAAACCCTGAGAAAATAACCCAACCCGAGTTGCAGCAATCATTTTTGAACAACAACCACCAATTCAACAAAAAAAAAAAAAATTCAAACCTTCCTCATATCGTGAAATTGTAACCTTATTATACACACTTAAATCACCAAATAAACATCAACAATCACTACAATTATCACCAATGAAATTGAAGAAAACACTCACCTATATCTTTGATTCTGGTCACCGGTGTTTCCGAAACCTTGTTACTGTGATTCTTGATTCTGCGGAGTGTAAAGCACCATCAATTGCTGGTGCAAATTCAGGTATTGGGAAAGGATTGAAAATTGAGGATAGGAAAGTGAATAATGCTTCTCCGTTGAGAAGCGAAAGCGCCAAATCTTCAAGACTCAGAGAAAAAGAAGAGGAGAACACCGAGCAGGTGAGACCGAAGTTTGCGGTGTCATTGTCTAAGAAGGAGATCGAGGATGATTTTTCTTGGTGGTGTGGTAGGCGGCAGAGGTGGTGGTGGAGGAGGTGGCGGGGGAAGAGAAGCAGGGGAGAAGGTGATTCAATTTTTTTGTTTATTCTCATCTGGTTTTTTTTTTTGAGTAATTCCATTAAGTGATTTAATTTTTTGATTAATTCAGTTCACGCACCTTTAATCAGAGGTGTGTTACACGCTCCATTACTTTTTAAAAAATGGGTTAAATTGATACAATAATCACAAGTTTTAGGCTAAAATGCCCAAAAAGGTCATTTTGGACCAAATTGAACTTTTGTAAAAAGTTTAAGGGCCAAATCAAACTTTATTCCTAGGAAAAATGAAGAAGAGGAGAAGAAAAATGATGAAAAGCATAAGAAAAATGAAGTTTCTTTGAAGATGATGTTTCATGTGTTGTTGGTATAAATACTAATTTTAAGGAATCTGATTCTTCTGATACTGATTCTGATGATAGTTTTTTAAAGAAGATGGATGGTATTATGAAGAGTTTTAGACCGAGAAAGGTAAATTTTCTGTTGTTACTTTTTGTTTCTTTTTGTTATTTTTTTTATTTTCTTTGTTGCTTTTTGTTTAATTGTGTTTTTTTTAGGAAGCTACATTCGAACTTGTTAATCCATTTATTAATTCAGTGAAAGATATAGTTCCATATGTTGCACCTATATCAATGGTTCTTTCTCCTTAAAGTTTGAAATATTCAAAGAGGGTTGTTAAGCCCAGTATGCAACTTAAATCTCCATTTGTTAGGGAATTTGATTTAGGAGCAAGTTTAAAGGAAGTTGTCAAGTCTTCTTATGTTGCTTGGCCTTTTGATGATGATGTTGATAGTGCTCCTAAATTTGAAGATCTTGTTACTTTTAACAAATGGATTGATGAAGGAATTTATAAGCACAAAACGTAATTTTTTTTATTTTTTATATTTGATTTTCATACATTATCTATTTTTTAATATTATTTTTTATTCTTGTTAGGTCAAAGTTCAAGTATTATGAGAAATATGAGGTGCTAAATCCTGGATTTAACTATAATGTTGCAGTAATTTTTTCAAAAACATGGTTTCGTACCTTGTTTTATCTTGGGGAGCTCATCTCGGATTTTGTATGTTTGTTATTTAATTATTTTGTCTTTTCATTTTTTTTACAGCACCTTGATGTGATTTTTTATTATGTTAGAAGAAAGGGGAAATTTTCTAAAAGTTGCAGTGTATCTTTACAACAACGGATATATTATTTGATCAAAATTTACAGAAAGCTTATGCTCATTTTCTTTCAATCATATTATCTTTGAGTATATAATAGGAGAAGTGATGCTTATGTCAAAGCCATGGGTTGAAGTTAGAATATTTTGTTTCATGTTCATATTAAAGCTCAACAACTCTAGGTTCTTGGAAGGTTGAGCATCAAATGACTGGTGTATTTATGTATATAATTCTTTGAAGGGTGCTCGTGATAATGCTTTTGTTGCTGATGTCATGAAATGTTACAGTGTGATGCTGCCCCTTTTTTTTGTAAAGAAATTGAGATTTTTTCTAACCATTATATCAGTGACAAAAGAGATTTGCACGTTGAAATTGTTGCTGGTTTGCCTGTTCAGAGTACTACGTAAGGATTTTCATATTTTTATTCTTCTTTCATTAATTTCATATTTTTAATGTTTTTTGCAGTGATTGTGGTGCTTTTGTTGCTGCATTTGCTGAATATTTTATTCACAGCAAGGAGATTCCTAAAGATTTTGATGTTGAAGTGTATAGGTCCAGGCTTGTATTTTCGCTGTATCGATATGATATAAGAAAGGTCCATGGTGAAGTGGTCAATGATTCAGAGCAGACTGGGAAGATTAAAAAGAAAACGAAGATAAAGAAGTGATTTTTAGAAGTTTTTTGTTTGTTTAGCATTGTTTACTTTTTTTAAATTTCTTTTCTTTTGTATTACAATTTTGTTGATTAATACATTAAGTTTGAATTTGTGTAAGGAACATTTATCTAATTATTGATTGAAGTGTTTAATCAATTAATTAAAATTGATGGAATTGGATTTATGCTTTAAGCAATGATTCTAGAATATTGTGAAATCCAATTCAATTAAGGGTTTAATTATCAATTTATACTTAATTAATATGAAATATTAGTTAAACTATTATATTAATAATATATATATTGTTTTTATTTGGACTTGGATTAATGGCCTAAGTAGTTTGGGCCTAGGCCCAAAAGAATTTTGAACCAAAAATTAATCTAAACTATTGAGAAAGCCCATGAACCTTGTTAGCTGCTATCTAGAGCACACAAAACTCTGCAAGTATATGGGTCGTAACAAGTAATAAAGTGATAAGTAGAGTATCGCCACACAAGGATTGATAATCAAGCAACTATTGGTTCTAATTGTCTTGTTTAGAGCTCACAATTGACTTGAATAAAAATGAATTTTAAAAAAAAACTAATCTAATGAACAAATAAAGCAATCACTAAACTCAACAATAAGGAAAGTAACTCAATATAGAAATGATGTTAGTAGGAATTTGATTCACCACACGATCATTAAGTTAATGAATATATCTATTTACATTACTTGCACATCTCAATTTTTCCTTAATCATTAAACACTCTTTCTCTACTTATGGTTGAATTAACTTGCATGAATCAATTAATACACAAAACGAAAGCTTAACTCTTATCATCACCAAGGAAATAAGTCAATCTTAATCACACAAGGCATTAAGCATACCCAAATGAGAATTGAATTAAGTTAAGCTATCTCTAGTCATTAACCTATTCAACTTGTGTTTATGGGTCTACTAAAATTATTATCTCTCAATGTATAATCTTAAACTAGAGTTGTAGTTAGCCACCTACAACATTTAACAAGGCACAATAAACGCAATATGCAAGATAATATAAACAAAATCTATAACATTAAACTTAAATCATATGGGTTTTAAATTCTAACAACAAAAGAGAATTAGCCACTCATGGCTTTAGCATTCATCATTCAATAAAATACAACCTAAATGAATATCCAAAATTGAATTAAAGGGGAAAAGAGTAAAAGAAATGTTATCAAGAAGCTTTAAAAGGTTTTAAATGGCTTCTTCTTGTCCAAGCTTTTTTTTCTCCTTTTTTCCTTTCTTCCCTCTTGTGTGTATTTCTTGTGATTGGTTAATTAGATCTTGGGTGCAAAATTAGATGCTAGAATTTAGGGCTATTGTCCTTAAATAACCCTTTTTAGAATGTCCTTTCATATTCTTCTAGATTTGCTCTTTTAATAGGTATATATCAGTATGTTCCTTGCTGGAAACGGCCTGTCTACAATCGCTAATGCTTTCACGATCGCAGCAAAGGGGCCTCTTATAAAGGAATGGCGATCGTTATACTGCTGCGCTCGCCACAAAAGGTTTGGGCATCAAGACTCTGTAATATTTCTCTCCCCGAGGTCACCACAGAAACTGAGCTTTAGGTTTTCTTAGTTTGGCATCAAGCATATTGCGATCGCCATAGAATGACATCCTCTACTACTTTGCTCTATTTTGGCTCATTTCTTGCTCATTTTAGCACCATTCACCTCTAAGGTCACTTTTCCCTGAAAAATAAAACAAAAATATAAAAATATACATTCATACTAACTAAATAACCTAAATGCAACCTAAAATCTATAATTGCATGCTAAAATGAGTCCTAAAACTATACGTAAATTGGCATCAACAAAACTAATCTAGGTCCATTTGTTTAATGGATTGGGCTTGGGCCAAGTGTTGGCCCAATTACTAAGCCCAAGTCCATAAAATGATGTAGATGAATGTGGCATATTCGGTTCATTAAATCTTTAATGTGTAAATATTTGACTTTGTCAAATAAAGATTAGGTTACATTGATAAGTGTAAGGGGATGAATGTAGACGTAATACATGAGATGTATTTTCTACATATGTTGTATACTTATTATGTCAAGTCTCATGCTTGTGATGTAATGAGTGATGTCATGAGGTGCTTACTTTCTCTACATATATATAACCTAAAAAATGTTTCTATGGTTAGATGGTAAAAGACACACACCAAAATAGAAACAACATTTATACAACACAAACCCTAAGTATTCTTGCAAAGGATTAAGTTAGTACAAGATTTGTGAGGGTTAATTAAGAGGACACTTACAACTAATCAAATCAAGGTAAGAAAGTGATTTGATGGAGCTTTGGTGTTTCAAGCTAGAGGCCTTTCATTTGCAACGCTAGAGCATTTGATTCAAGTGTTGAACCTTAAGCATCTAAAGCTTGTAGATCTTAACTATTGTGGTCTTCATTAAACTAGGAGTTTGTAAGTTTTCTTAAGCTTAGAGTTTCCTAGGTTGAAGATTATATATATTGCTTTGCAATTTAGTTATGTGCAACATGCAAAATGGATCTTTAGGAATGGAATCTTCATGTCATGAAGGGTTATGTAAGTAAAATTTTTGAAATTTTACCTTATTTAGGCTTATGCTCACCACACATGTTTCTAATGTCTAAGTCACATAACTGATTCCATCACTATGTGTGTTAAGAATGAAATTGGGTCAGTTTAAGTGCAAAAAATACTACAAATCATTCCCAAAATACTCAGGTGATGCCTGAACGATCAGGCGGTTGGCCAGTAATTAAGGCATCACATCAGTGACTAAGGAGTCACCTGATCACACTAAGGTGATGCCCTAGTGTTAAAGAGGTGCCTTAGTGGCTTGCCCTTGCATTATAAACCCCAAAATCGATGAAAATTTGACCATAACGTCAACCAAGGGCATGTACACTCACATATAAAAACACATGTATCACCTTCCTCAATAATAGGAAGGCTTGAAATTAAAAAATTTAGAGGTATATGAGCTCAAGAAATGAAAAATCCAATTCGAGCTTGAATAAATAAAGAACTAGTTTAGAAAATTGAATAATCAAAAGTGTAACCTACTTAAGCTAAAATGCCTGAATCATATATTAAAGGAAGGAAATGCACTTAAAAGTTATTATGTAAAAACTAAAACTCAAGAATTTTCAAAGTTATACATGAGAACATTGTAAACTCTGGTTGTAAATGAACTCAGGAAATGCTTTGAGTCCCGACACAAAGACTAAAGGTTTATAACATATATAACCCCTTTAAAGTTCTGAAAAAAATAAATGGACAGACATTTGGGAAATGAAGACGAAATGATAAAAACACAATTGAAAGTATATATATACAGGAGAACATAAAACATGCTACTATAAATGCTAAATGCTTAATGAGCATTAGAATGTGAATATATATATATTTTCTTTTTTTGAATACCAACAAGAAAGAAATCATAACCTTAAATGAATAATACTCCGATGAGTAATATAACTAATGATAATTACTTAAGAATTTGGAAGTAAATTAAGTGTCTAAGACATAAAACTATAAATATTTAATCAAATCCTTAATTTGTTACTCGGGTACTCTATTTTGTTTAATGAAATTCTTACCTTTATTTGTTGGTTAATTGTTGTAAATATAGATGCTCATTGCCATGCTATCTACTCTTTTTGCATTGTTATTACACTCACTGAATAATTTTCTTATAAAATTACTCACACTTGCATTTTTCTTATTTCTCCAGCATAATGCAGTGTAGTGTATAGTACTATTTAAGATATGGAAATTAACTGGACCACCATGGCCTATGAGACGACTATAGCCGAGACCTTAGCTAGATATGTCATCAGCCACAATGCCGATAGAGAGCTTGCCTTGAAGATAGTTGTAAAGTTAATAGGTCGTTCGTGAGCTACACATCTTTGTGATTAGGGAGGAGATGGAAAACAATATGCACACTACCATTATGGTCATTTATGAGATGCACTCTAACGTCCAGGTCACCTTGACTTGGCTGTGAGGCAGGTGACTGTACTTTTTGCTATTTTTGCTAATGTCAGCTCATACCCCTTGGACCTAGATATATCTTTTTTTGTTCGGATGTCAAGGGACAGTGAATAATGATAGTGAGCTTAGCCTGGGATGTGCTAGCTGTCGAAGATACATCCTCACCATCATTACAGTCTACGAGAGATTCTAATGCTATCCATGGAGTTATATTTTTATCTTTATTATAATCTTATACTCACCTTTCTATATGTATTGTATATTACGTACGGGCTTATGTAAATATTTGGATTTGAACTCAATATTAATGCTTAAAGTTTACTTGTGGCCTAGTAGAGATGCTCTACTATTATTCTTTCTACTACTTGTATTGTTGAGATATATTGTGAGTTGAGTATAGTATTTAATGGAGTTTGTGTGTGAGTTAAGTAATAGTGTAATGCTCCTCTATATGGTATTATTCTTTCTATTGCTTCAAAGTCACCATTTTCCAAAACGCGAAAATAGCCTCGATGTAGATTACTTAACTTTAGTAAAATTTAATGAAATTATTAAACTAAATTATCAACATTTAATGCTATTTATCTAAATTCACAAAATTCACAATATTAACTAAATTAAGTCAACTAACTATAAATTTTCTAAATATTTTCTCTAATTATTTATCTAAATTCACAAAATTAACTAAATTAACTTAACCAACTAAATTCTCTAAATATTTTCTCAAATTATTTATCTACATTCACAAAATTCACAATATTAACTAAATTAACTCAATTAATTAAATTCTCTAAATATTTTCTCAAATATTTTATCTAAATTCACAACATTTACAATATTAACTACATTAACTCAACTAACTAAATTCTCTAAATATTCTCTCAAATTATTTATCTAAATTCACGATATTAACTAAGTTAACTCAACTAACTAAATTCTCTTAATATTTTTTCAAATTATTTATCTAAATTCATAAAATTCATAATATTAATTAAATTAACTCAACTAATGAAATTTTCTAAATATTTTCTCAAATTCTTATCTAAATTCACAAAATTTACAATATTAATTCCATTAACTCAACTAACTAAATTCTCTAAATATGTTCACAAATTACTTATATCAGTTCACAAAATTCACACAATTAACTACATTAACTAAGTCATTTCAACAAAATTATTTATCAAAATTAACTATATTAACTAAATTCTCTGAATATTTTCTCAAATTATTTATCTAAATTAATAAAATTATAAACAAATTAATAAAAAAATTGCCTAAAAGTATTCAAGAAATCTACCAATCATACCATATATATATATATATATATATATATATATATATATATATATAACACCAAAATATACTGAAAATCGATAGCGGCGGCGTTTGGAGAGGTCGGGGGTGGCGGTGGTTGGAGGTGTTGTCGGCTGCGATGTTGGTATTGGTGGTAGTGGTTCGATGGTTGCAGGTCCATCTCAAGTGGAGGCAGGGTCCGACGGTAGTGGGCAGTGGTAGGTCTAGTGTGATGCAGAGTTTTTTTACATTTTTTTTGTTTCTACAGAAAGAGGAGGGAGGGGCTGATGTTACCCTAAAATTCAGCGACAGACGCATTCTTTGTTGATCCATCATTGAATTTTAGTGTTTTTCTGCCAATAAGCCTTTTTCGATGGATTAGAGGCAAAGTCCGACGGTAATGGGTAGTGGTAGGTCCGATGCGGTGCAAAGTTTTTTTATTTTTTTGTTTTTTTTTTGTTTCTGCAGAAAGAGGAGGGAGGGGCTAATGTTACCCTAAAATTCAGGGACAGATGCATTCGTTGTTGATCCATCATTGAATTTTAGTGTTTTTATGTCAGTAAGCTATTTTTGATGGATTAGAATATTCATTGCTATTTAATGACGACATGTAATCTGTCGTTAATTCTCGATGGATTATCCGTCAATAATTGGTAATTGTTACCTTGGCACCTAACACCTGCCAAAATTTAATGACAATTTTAATTGCTGTCATTAATTCTGTCTTTACTACCTATGCATTTGTCTGATTCGCCACTTCTGTCACTAATCCATTGCTAATTAGCAACGGATTAGATTCATCTCAAATATTTGTCTTTGTTTTCTTCTTCTTTGTAGTGTTTAAATATAAAAATATCAAGTAAAGAAAATAAAGTTTACCTAGAAAAATAATTAATATATAAAAGAGAAGAAAATTGTAAGTAAAAATGAATAATCAGATTCATGATATATATATATATATATACAAACAAAGATAAAATGATGTTAAAGAAAATAAATGGAGGTAAAGAAAAATTGTCTTTTCTTTTCCAAATCGATGAATATTAAAGTGAAAAGTTGTGAAAATTTAAATTTTGAAATGAATTGATAGTTGAAAGATTAAAAAAAATGAGGAAAATTAAATTTTAAAATAGTTTTGTGGTTGAAAGGTTATAAAAGAAAAATTCTTGTTTTGACCTATATAAAATGTTGAAGTTTCATGTTGTCATTTGAAATCATATTAGAGCAATACTTGTCAGCATAATATTGAAAATCTTTTGAAAAGCTTCATAAATAACAAAACCTTTCATAATTAATTATTATCATGAAAGTTAATAATGAAAACTTATGTGGATAAAATTAGGGAAATATAAAAAATTATGGTCAGGAAACTTAGAGAAACTACTAAATTTTCTTCAAATATAAACATTTCGTACTTTTCAAGAAATCTAAATATTGAATATTTTCATGGATTGACTATTTAGAAATTTCTAATGGAAACTAACAATAGTTTGCATTAGCTTGTAGGAGGCTAATTTCACTTAAACAATGTCTTAGGTTTAAGTTGTAATGTATGAAATTATAATAAATTAGTTATTGAAAGACCTTTGTTATCTTTGTGATCATGTTTGAGTTGAACTGTATTAATCAAAGTCCAATGGACTATAGATACTAATGGTTTATAGAAAAAAGAAAAAATTCTAATCAAAATGGAAAAAAGGTTAAAATTAGTTGCCTGTAAAACTAAGGGCTTGTTTGGATAAGCTATTATTTATAGTTGATAGTTGATAGTTGATATATGGTGATTGGTAACTAATAGCTAATTGATATTAACTGTTTGGTAAAATTATAACACTGATTGCTGATATTAAGAGTGTGTGTGTGTGTGTGTGTGTGTATGTGTATACACCAAGAATTTAAATCAATAAAAAGCTTCTTCATGAAGATTTTTATTCAAAAAAAGAATTAATCAAAGAAAACTTGGTTTCTTCAAAACTTCATAGAAATAAAAAAAAAATAAAATTAAAGAAAAATATTATGCTTTTTGTACTAAATACAAAATTCAGATAAGATTTTTTGATTGATTTGAAATATATGCATCTCAAAATGGTAATGCATATATTTCAAAGAAATTTAAAAAATTTGATTTGAATTTTGTGATTAATACAAAAAGCATAATGTTTTTCTTGTATTTCATTTCTGATTTCTAAGAAGTTTTGAAAAAAAACATTCATTCTTTTTTGAATTAAAATTTTCATGAAGAAGCTTTTTATTGATTTGAAATTCTTTTATAAAACACTAATTTCTGCTTTGATGTTTTGGGTAATGACTGAAGGTGTTAGAGAAAAATGAGCAGTGTGATCTTCTTCCTGATTTGGATTTTGACTATCATACATCGGTCTCGGTTTATTGGTCTGATTGTCAACATTTTAAAGTGTAGAGCTAGGTATATCGAAAGTTCAAAACCTTGGTTACACTAGAGCTATTTGGACTGGTTGTTTCATATAAGAGGCATAGATTATAGAGCGAAGATGGGAAGCTCTGCCTAGGTCAATTATTCAAAAGGTTGAGGCTTCATTGAAAAATCTTTAACTAACTGATTTTCTATTAAAAGTGAGTTTCAATCTACCATCTAAAAATTAGGTCACATTTTCAAGTATGTATTGGGCTCAGGACTTTTTGGTGAATAAGGTTAGGCCGCTCCATCTAAGATCCATTCTTTAGGAAGGGTCACGTCTTTCTATTGAATGGTTGATGGAATAGTGACATTGGATTTGGAGAGGTCTGTTTGAAGAATGACGGTTTCCCTTCTAGCAACTATTTTAAATATCTTGAAGTAAAAGTAGCATTCATCGCCTTGTAAATGAATTTTGAAAATCAATGCTATGTGAATGGCTCCAACTAGCATTCTATAATTTTGAGTTTTGATTTGGAGAATAATGCTTTTTAAAACATTTTTTCATTCAAAGAGACTATTATAATTTGATAGCAACTAAAGCTAATGGCTCCTTTGTTAAGGCTAGACTCTATTACTCCTACCAAAGAATCATTTAAGTTTGTGAAATCTGGCATCTCTAGGGACTGCTAGGATCGAAGTATCAGGACCTTCTCTAATGAAGGGTTTAATACCAATTTAAGCATGTCCTACAAAGATATATTTATAGGATTTCTCCTTATGTTTTTTAAGAGATTTTAAAGAAAGAAGGTGAATTTCTTCAAAAGGTTTTGAATATGAATGTCCCTTTCCTTAGTTTTGATTGTAAAATTTATTTTGAGATTTTTTTTCTAAATCTTGGGAAATTCCCAATCATCAATTTGTAATCTTCAATAGTGATCTCCTCACTATTGATCACCTTTTGGATTTTGAGGAATTCAAGGCGGAAGAGTTTGAACATGATGTGGTTCTACAGAAAAAAGGTCTAAATTCATTTTTGAAATAAAACATAAAACTTTTGGAAAAACAAGAGTATGGCCATCAAAATAACTATCCTGAAAACCAATATAAATGGGACTTACTATTATAATTCTGCTCAACTGTTTACTCTTTAGTTTTACTATTTATCTTCTTCAATGCAAGAAAGACATAGGTCATACTTTAAAATTTTGCAGGTTAAACTTTAGACTGCATGAATTGCAATTAGAAGATGAAATCCTGGGCAAGCTTTCAGCCCTTCTTGTAAAATTCTCAAAGTTAGAGTTTTTAAAATCTTCAGAAGATAAAAGACCACTTTAAATAGATGAATTAGCCACCTCATCTATTTCAAACCTAGAATCTAGTGATGATTCTAGAAATCCTCCCGAACATATCAATATTCTTACTAAAGATTAAGAAGTAATTCTTGAAGTAGTAAAGCATATTAATGATCCTCAAATTCAAAAGGAGTGTCTAGATTAACTCCTTAAGTTATTAGGAGAAAAACCTCTGAAAACTCACTTAATCTTACTATATATTAGTAAGAGCATATATGATCTTACAACCATTATAGATAGAGGTAAGAAATCCAAAACTCCTATAAAAACCTTACAGGACCTTCAGAAAAAAAAATTAGGGCTATCAAACTAGAACTCAAGGAAATTTAAACCAAACAGTAGAGAGATTCTGAGTTAATCCAAGACCTCATTTCCAAACAAAGTTATGATGATTCTGATTCTGGTTCAGACGACCAAATAGGGAACTTTGAACCAAAACCTAAAAAATTTAGAAAAAGTTCCAGAAGTTTCAAAGAATTTCATAAATATTTTAAAAGAAATTACTTCTAAAAAATATTTGATTCAAGTCAAAATTGTTTCTTAGATGATTTTCACTAAGAAAGAATTGCATTATTTAATATAGGAGCAAACCACAGATGTATTATATATGATTTGGTTCCTAAAAAATATCATTGAAATAAAAGAAAAACTTACAGCTACAAATGACTCCAAACTAACCATTTGAGGAAAAGTAGAACCTTTAATAATAAACGGAAACATTGCACTAAGAAATCTTTGTAATTACTTTCATAATTACAAAGGACCTTTGTTCAATGATTATTGACTTTGTTTATCAACTTGATAACGCCCTATAAAGTCAATGAAAAAGAAATTTGTTTCAAAATAAGAAATTTAAAAATAGTTTTCCCTTTTATAGAAAAACTAAAGAAAAGGAATTCGAACTTGATCAATGCCCATTCTATATACAATTATAAATGCTTTGATTAAAAGAAAACAAACACATCTTATGCATTTGCAACAAGATGTGAATTTTCAAAGAATTTTAAAAAAGCTCCAAACCAATTTGATTAAGGAAAAATTAGTAATTTTCAAAATCAAATTGAAAATGAGATTTATTTTTATCTTCCAAATGTTTTTTGGAGAAGGAAATAACACATAGTTGACCTGCCTTATGAAAAGGATTTTGATGAACTTCAGATCCCAATAAAAGCTAGACCAATCCAAATAAATAAACCTTAGAGAACATTGTAGAGAATAGATTCAAGATGTAGAGTCTAAAGGTTTAATTTTCACGTTTAAATCACCTTAGTCTTGTGCGGCTTTTTATGTTAATAATAATAGTAAGATAGAAAGAGGAACATCTAAATTAGTAAACAACTACAAATATTTAAACAATACTTTAAAATGGATTTGATATCCAATTTCAAACAAGAAGGATTTGCTTCAAAAGCTTTATTTTACTTCCATAGTTTTAAAGTTTGACATGAATTCAGGGTTATAGTAAATTTAAATTCACCCAAAAGATTATTACAAATTAGTTTTCACAATTTTTTTGGGTAGTATGAATGAAACATTATGCCCATTGGCTTAAAAAAATGCTCCATCAAAATTTCAAAGGTTCATGAATGACATTTTTAATCCTCATTCAAAATTGTGTATTGTTTACATAAATGACATCCTCATCTTTTCAAATTTCATTTAACAACATTTTTAACATTTACAAAAAAAAAATTCATGTCATCAAGAAAACTAAATTAGTAGTTTTCAAATAAAAAATATCTTTTTTCAAACTCGTGTTCGAGTTTTAGGTTATTACATCACTCAAGGAACCATAACACCTATTGAGAGAACTTTTTCATTTATATCTAAGTTTCTAGATAAGATCTTAGATAAAATCTAATTGCAAAGATTTCTAGGTAGTTTAAATTATATCTTAGATTTCTGTCCAAACATCAACTGTCTAGCAAAACTCTTGAATGATATGTTGAAAAAGAACTCAGTACTATGGTCAGACCACTATACTAAGGTAGGTAGTCCAAAAAAATCAAGAAGCAAGTTCTTGAAATCTCATGTCTGCATGTAGTTGATCCATTAGCTCCAAAAATTGTGGAGACTGATGCTTTAGAAATAGGATATAGAAGGATCCTCAAATAGGTTCAAAATGTATGGGAATGCATAGTTTAATATACATCTACAAATTAGAATGATTGTTAGAAGAATTATTCTACTATAAAGAAAGAAATTCTTTCAATTTTCCTATACATTATAAATTTTCAAAGTGATCTTTTGAACCAAAAATTTCTTTTGAGAATTGATTGTAAGTCGGCAAAAGAAGTTTAACAAAAAGATGTTCAAAATATTGCTTCAAAATAGATTTTTGCTAGATGGAAAGCTATCATTTCTATAATTGATTTTGATATTGACTATACTAAAGGGGATATTGACTATAATTGATTTTGATATTGACTATACTAAAGGGGATACAAATTCTATCTTAGATTTTCTCACCCAAGAATTTCTTCAAAATAGGTTATGATGTTCAAAAAATTCATAGATAAAGGTAAGGCCCCTTCAAACCTGAATCCAAACAAAGGTGAGGATAAAATCCAAATCCAAATCCAAGCATAAAAAACTTCAAAATTGTCTTCGACCCAACCAATCAAATCACGGATGGATATTTGCGATAAAATATCATCCATTTGCAAGCATGTAAAGTTACAGATGCTTTCCAAGCTATAGATCTAATCAAGAGAAAAGAGAAGATTATTAATCTACCCTCCAAAGCCTCTATAAAAGAAGGACCTCTTCACTTTAGGAGGCAAAATCGTCTTTAAGATTTCTCTAAGTTTAGATTTATGAGAATATTGAGAGCAAAACTTTCTGTAAATCTCAAACTTCCAACCTTGAAATCATCCCCTACAAGAATTATGGCTACGTTTGTTTCACGGAAAATATTTTCTCTATTTTCCAGTGTTTGGTTACCAATGGGAAATAAGTCAAAGAAAAATATTCTTCTAGTCAAAGGAAAATAAGTTAAAAAAAAAAACGAAAATGCTTTCCCATTTTGAGAACGGGAAATTATTTTCCTACGCTTGAACCACTTCACTTTCACCTCTCAAGTTCATCATCCTTGATATTTTCTGATTCCGTTCCTTTTGATTCTCATGCCAAGTCGCCGATCCTCTGTTCTGCATCACTATCATTAACTCAACCTTCCGAGTCAAAAACCTCGGTGACTCAGCAAAAAGGCAGCGGTGCTCTCTCCGCGAGCAGACACGATGAGGAGAGAGTTTTGATTATTGGTAAGGAACAAGGATGGCGAGGAGTTGGAGAGGAAGGATCTAGAAAAAGAGGCTCTGGCTACATTGAAGGCTTGCCGCGCAAACTCAGCTCTGACTGTTAGCGAGGTTTAAGAAGATGTGCATAGGATTTTTGATAGTGGATACTTTTGATTTTTGATGTATCATATAGCTAGATAAAGCTTCATTGATTTTAATTTTTGATGTCAAGCTGTGCAGGAAAAGTGATTAATATTAAGCATTTGGATGATGTCATAACTTCCATTAATGACTGGTACATGGAGCGCGGCCTTTTTGGCTTGGTCGGTGCTTCATCCTTAAAAACATGTTGCTAATTTGGTTAAGAAGAGGGGTCTGTTTGTGGCTAAGAATTTGGCTAAGGATTTGGTGGCGAAAAGTGTACTCAATGTGTTTGATGAATATTTTGTAATTTTTGTGCTGTATTTTTTTTTTAGCTTTAAATTTTTTCAGCTTCACAGGATTTTGTTAGACTTTGATAAATTGATTTAGCTGGTTTATTTGATGATCGTTGGTCTTAAAGGGCAGTTTAATCATGTTTGTGGCTTGTGCATAATGGTGATTGAAGGAGGATACGGTGGAAGCAGTTGGGAAAATAATTTTCACCAAACAAACACCACCAGAAAATATTTTCCAACTGTTTTCTAGTGTTGCAGCCAAACATCAGAAAATATTTTCCAGAGGGTAATATTTTCAGTGAAACAAACGGAGCCTATATCTCATTATAATTTACAATTGTTATGTGAATTATATTTTCAACTGATAAAAGGTACATCTTCCCCAAACTCTATATTTATATATAATTCATTTTAAGCAATAGAACGTATGCTATGTGCTTGCCTTCATAAGGATCTTGCACATCAAAAGTTTTGCGAAATTGTTTTGCATTTCTACAGTTTAATTATTTCAACAATTACCCTCAAATCCTATCGGTAGTCTATTCTCTCTCTCTCTCCCTCTCTCTCTATATATATATGTATATTAAAAATAGTATGTATGATAAAAAAAATATTATTTTATACTTATAATTAGAAATATTATAGATAGTTTTATATATATAATTTTAAAAAAAAATGAATGTATCTATTTTTATTAAATTTTTGACAATTTATTTTAAATAATAATAATAATAATAATTACTATTGCTACTATTATTATTATTATTGAGTTGTAAAATTTGTTCCATAGAAAAAGTGAGCTGTAAAATCTTTTATTCATATAATATTTAATGTTTTTATTTGTATGGTTAATATTTTTAATAACTATAATATCAATATTTTTAAAAATGATCCAAATAATATTTTATTAAGTAGTGATAATTAGTTAAAGTTAAAGCGGTAAAATTGTAAATATAATTTAAAAAATAAAGCTGATGGCAAAAAAGCTTCAAATTGGAGTTTATATGAACTAGTACATTTTAATTGTTTAAAAGCTACTAGCTCATTTATAAAACAATTAGCGAAATATGTTTTCTAAGTATTGGAAATTGAATAGCTAACAGCTGTTTTTCTTCCGTTAAAACAAACACCATGTTATGGGAAGCTTCTACTTTGTGGGAAGGAATACGCAAAAAAAAAAAACAAAACAAAACAAAACAAAACAAAACGTAAAGGCGTTGTTCCTGTCACTGCATCTTACATGCATCGGAAGAAACAATTGTTAAGGCAAAATTTTTTCCTCCCGACTATCAACAAATTTTGTTCCAACAGTATCAGCGGTTTAACAAGGTCCAAATTTGTGAATGATAAAAGAGATGAATTTCTTAGATTGGGAAAGAGATGCAACTGAAGGACTAAATATATAGCTAGGTACATAGTTTGTTTTAGCAACAAATTAATGATATTAGACTTATTAGAAGCACAAACCAAATTATGACTTTGAAGATTGAGATGATGCTATAAAAAAAAATTACCTAATGAGTTATTTTCTTATTAACCTGGACATCATCATTTTAGTAATTTCTTGTTTTATGAAATGATATATTGATGTTAACAAAAATGACAAAATTTACCACGTCCCTAGTGGTGAAGATGAAAAATATGATGATGTTGTTGATAAGGGTCAGACTTAATTATGTGGTTTGAAAATTAATGTTGGCACCAATTAAAACAAGAGGATGATTTACAATGACATCAACTTTTTTTCAACTAATAAAAATCACTATGTTTTATAATCTTATTAATTATTTGTAGTGGTAGTTATGAAAATATTATTGGTAGAGAAACTGTTGTTTTGCAATTAGCAAGTGAAA